>MCJB01049864.1:74750-169793 GCA_002018475.1 Nicotiana obtusifolia
CCGGCTCAACAACATCTGGTACCTGCTCCTCAAATGGAGCAACTTGTGGCTCCATAGGTGCTGCTCTAGCTGAAGTACGAGCCATATCTCGGCCTTTACCGTGCCCTGGCCTCTTGCGGCCCTAACTGGTGGTACTGCTGGCTGTTCGCCTGACCCCATCGCATGGGTCCTCACCATCTGTTAGAGAATAGAAGAGTCAATTTTTAAGCATCGGAAATAACAAAACCGCACAACAAGAATGCTAGTGGAGTTTCCTAACAGTTCGGTATCATCTTGAAGATACGTACAGACGTCTCCGTAGAGCTTGCTCATGACTTGTTATACCTATGAACCTAGTGCTCTGATACCAACTTGTCATAACCCAAAATCCCAACCCGTCGTGAAAGCACCTAACACACCGGCTAGGCAAGCCGAAACATAACAACGAAGAACCAGAATAATGGAATTTATAAAAATAACATAAGTCTGAAATCTAAATATAACAAAATACCGCTAATACATGATAAATCCTCCCCAGAATTGGTAAAAACATAGCCATGAGCTCTAATACGGGAATATAAATCCGAAATGATTAAATATAGTACTGTTTGAAATAAAGACAACAATATATAAGAAAAGAGACGCCAAGACTACGAGTGAGAATGCAGCTCTAGCTCGTCTCTCGAAACTCAGCTCAACAAGCAAATCTGCTACTGGTAACTGGTCCCAACACCTAGATTTTAACAATTAAGTGCAGAGTGTAGTATAAGTACAACCGACCTGATGCACTCAATAAGTATCGTAACTAACCTCGGTAAGGTAAAAGAAGTGAGACTTATAAATGATGCTTGCTATAACCTGTATAGTTTCATCAATTTAACTAGTATAGAACAATAATGTAATCAAGTCATAAAGTTTAGAAAGAACCCTCTGTGTATGTGTGTGCAATTACTCAAGTTCTCTGTTTAGTAAATGATACAAGATATAAAGATGATATGCAAATGAATCAGGTAATTAGCCATGGAAATTGCAAGTAAAGATGAAATGCAAATTCAAAACAAAAAGTGGCCAGATTTTCTTCATCCTTTCCATATCCGTAACAAACCACTGATTAGTTTTTCTCAATATCTGCGTGTACACCATCAAGAGAGAAACATGAGAGGGGGACCCTAGGGTGATGGATCCATATCCACACGCAAGCATGACTAATTCAACGAGCTACCAGCCCGATGTGGTCACAGGCTCAATGTCGTAATCCGCCAGCGTGGTCATAGTCACAACAACATAATCCTCCCGGTGCGGTCACATGCATAACAACACAATCCACTCGATGTGATCACAAGCATAACAACACAATAAGCCTGGAGCGCTCAGAGGCATAACAACACAATCTGCCCGACGTGGACACATGCATAACAACACAATCTCCCGGCATGGTCAAACGCATAACAACACAATTCGTCAGGCGTGGTCACAAGCATAACAACACAATCCGCTCGGCGTAATCACAGGCATCCAGTCCAAATCATATCATACAAAAGAACATATACAAGAATACATGTATATGATTAATGAATAACATATCTCATGCTCCTGGACTGGTACAAATGACATGATAAAGTGTAGGCATGTGCAAAGTATGCTTTCATAGCTCAAATCGGCAATTTCATCACAGAAATAACAATTATCAATTACATTTAGGGAATAAGCCTCTGTGTAACCTCAAACATGGCTCAAATAGTTCACAACAATGTTACAAATATGAGAAACATTATAGCTTAAAGCTTAATGGTCAATTCTAGCCATATCATAGCCTAAGAACAACCCCAAACATGGATAAGTACCCCGGTGCTTGCACATGGGATCAAACCCCACACATATGTGCACCCATAGCACGTAGCTATCACATGTAATTTTGGCAACTAGTGCCTTAAACAAGCTTAGGTAAGATACTTACCTCAAGAAAACCAAATCACTCATCTAATAAGCCCTTCCTGTGCGTATCGACCTCCAGACGATCCGAATCTAGTCAAAGTAACGCAATACCATCAATAAAAGCAATAGAAAGTGATTCCAAAAGACAAAACTAATATCTTTAACTCAAGTCAAAAACTCAACTAAAAATGTCAACCCTGGGCCAGCACGTCGGAACTCGAAAAAATTCACAAATTTTGAACACCCATTCAATTCCAAGTAAAACCATACCAAAATCATCCGTCCCAACTACAAATTGACTCTCAAATCCTCCAATAACATAGTCTAAAAATCCCCAAATTCCATCTTAGGTTCATGAGAATTAGGCGTAATAATCAATGGATAATCAATATCTACAACCAAAATCGAACAAAAATCACTCACCTCTTCAATTGGGATGAAAAATACTCCAACTATCGCCTAAGACTGAGTTCCATACGTCCAAAATGAGTAAACAATGAAAGCTACCATTCAAATTTAATATCCTGCCAGCGATTCCGCTTCTGCAATAAAAAATGTGCATATGCTCTTTTCAGTTGATTCCCGACCAACCACTTTTGCGGTCATATCCTCGCTTTTGTGGGTCCGCACCTACTGAAGACTGTCGCATATGCTGTCCTTACCCTGCATGTTCCAGCCCAGCTCAAACACGCACCTGCGATAAAATGGTCGGCATATGTGGACTTCCCCTAGGCTTTCCCACTTTGCTTTTACGACTCCTTACCCGCACCTACGGCTCCACATTTGTGGCCAAGTCCGCCGCAGATGCGATATACGCCTTCCACAATGCCTTAAGTCTAAAAATTGATCCGTTAACCGTCTGAAACACCCCCGAGGCCCCCTGGACGCCATCCGGACATAGCAAAAAGTCCCAAAACACAATATGAACCTACTTGAAGCCTCAAAAATCACATCAAACAACATTAAATCCACAAATCGCACATCGATTAAAGCCTAATGAACTAATGAACTTCTAACTTCTAAAACTAATGCTGAATCACATCAAACCAATTCCGAATGAGCTCAAATTTTGCACACAAGTCATAAATGACACAACAGGCCTACTCCAACTCCCGGAACCAAAATCCAAATCCGATATCGATAAAGTCAACTCTCGGTCAAACCTCTCAACCTTCCAAACCTTCAACTTTCCAACTTTTGTAAAAAATCATCAAATCATCCAACGGGCCTCAAAAATAACATCCGAACATATGCCTAAGTCCAAAATCACTATACGACCCTATCGGAAGCATCAAAGCTCCATTCCATAGTCGTTTACATAAAAGTCAAACACCGGTCTGCTCTTCTAACTTAAGCTTCGAACCTTGGGGCAAAGTGTCCCAATTCACTCCGAAACATCCCAGGAACCAAACCAACCACTTCAACAAGACACATAACCAGAACTGAACGTAGAAGAAGCAATAAACAAAGGAACGAAGAGAAATAATGCTAATGAACAAAAGGTGAGTTGAAGTTAGTTAACTTATTCATTTAGCCTTTGCTACATAAATGGTGGAAAGACCTTGCACCTTGTGACAAGAATAATGTGAGGAGAGTACTTGGTAACTTTCCATCTTTGTTGAATATTCAACCAAACAAGGAGCTGATCGAGGCAGCCACCATGTTCTGGGATGAGAAAAGAGCTATTTTCCGATTTGGCAATATAGAAATGATTCCTCTCCTAGAAGAAATAGGAGGTTTCCTTAAGTTGCCATGGGATAGTCCGGAATTACTGGTACCAGAAAAATGTACTCCCCGTGGTTTTCTGAAAATGATGGGTTTTAAGAAGAATGATGAACTGCTCTTTTTAAAGAAATCATACATCCCTTTTGCGTTTCTTTACGAGCGATATGGGCATCGCAAGTCATATCGTCTTCACCATGACGAACTAACCAGTACTTCCTTAGGATGGGTGCATTGCCGGGTTTATGTGATCATTGTATGCTTCATGGGGTTGTTATATTTCCAATGAAAGGAGGAAGGATTCATACTCACTTAGCCAGGATCATCAGGACCTTAATGGATGGAATTGAAAGACAAAATTATACTATTATCCTATTGATCATAGCTGAAATGTATCGCGGTCTAGTTCGTTACAACTAGCGATTCAGACACTTTGAGGGTTGTAATCTATTGCTACAAGTCTGGCTCCTGGAACACTTTCAAAGAGGCGGGTATCGTCAATAGCTTCTGTGAAGGCCACTAAATTACTACATAGACAACCATCACTCAAAGAAAATGACGTTTATTCCAGACAGGTTTGCAAAGCCTGGAAATGCTATAAGCTGGGTGTGTTTCTTCAGCAATCTGACAGACGAGCAGGTGCATTGGATGTTTGAATGGTTTCCTAGTAGTGAGTTCATCATTAGATCGAATGGGACTACTCACTTTCTGCTGATCGGGCTGCGGGGTATCTACCCTTACGCTCCAATAAGGGTAATGAGACAAGCTGGAAGAAAACAAGTCATACCTCGGGTTTCCAATATGGTCCAGTACAAGGCAGATTTCAATCGAGATGTGATTCCGTTCAAGTTCGAAGAACAATACATGTGGAACCAAAAGATCATTGTGGAATGGGAAACTATTGAGCTAGAAAGGTATAACGCCGGTCATGTATACTACTATCTATCATGGCTAGAAGACGACGTAGCGGAGGACATCAAGCCAGGAGTCAATCTGAAAGATAGGGTCATAGATGAAGTGGCTGAGGCATAGGCTAAATACAACAGGCTACGCAAAAGGGTGTTCGAGTCTGAAGCTAAACATTTGGAGGAACACAAAGTAAACATGGAAGCAACAATGGAATGGAAGGAAATAGCCACTAAGTCATCAGAAAGATTGGAATACCTGGAACAAGGGCTGATGGAACTAGAAGGGAAGACGAGAGAGAGACTCTCGGATATGCGTTGGATATGTGTGATCTGTGAAATCTAATTGATGGGGTCAAAAGACCTAAGTATGGAGAAGGTCCTTCAAGGAACTAATAGATTAGGAGATGATGTTCTTTACTGCCTTCTAGCTTAGAATAGATTTCGATGTAAGAAGGCTAAATGACTTTAGTAACTTTATTATATAATCATCGGTTTAGTAAAAGTTTGTTTTTACTCATTTTCACATTAACGAAATGAAGTAAATGTTGGCACCAATGTTTTCCAAGTCTATGTGTCGCTTAAGCTTACCTCAGGCACAATGAGGCCCCCAAATTAGGACACGATTATTGCATAACTTTGTGAGACATGTTTAAATATTGCGAAGACTCTTTCATTTCACCTTACTGATTTGGTTACCTTTTGCTTTTTCTTTCTTTTTGATTAATCCCGTTCCAAACATTAGTTCGTGCATACTGGCATCACCAGCATACTATACTAGATCCAGAGGTCCTCCACCTCCTCCTCCACCCAGCGACCTAAAAAGTAAAAGCAAGGGAAAAGAGAAAATGGATGATTTAAGCAGTATAAGAAAAGACAATGCTGCTGTGGCAGAAGACGTTGAAACATTAGATGGCATAAATACTCCGGTTCAGAATGAGTTGGTCTTACGTTTGGAGCAGAAAATCCTGGAACTACTAGGCAAGCTTGACCTAGTCTGAAATCAGGCAAACATCTCTCTTACTCTCAATGTTCCCGACATCAACCAGCAAAACCCGACTACCATGAATCAAACACCACCACAAAATGCACAAAACTAGAATCCACCACCTATAGTTTCGATTCCTCCCGCACAACACCAATATAATAATCCTGCACCTCCCCAAGACCTTAACCTGCCTCCAGTGCCAAACCCTTAACAACACCACCATCATACAACTCAATACCCACAAACCAACACTTATCACACTCCCGAAAACGCACCACAACCTACTCCCGATCCCCAAAACTCGACCAACGACCACCCACATACCCAAGTTCAAGGAACTCATCAAAGCAATCTGATATATGTGAAAATCTTACTCCATTTCCCGCAGCAAAACCCTATACATACCCGAACCAACTGAGAATGACCTTCTCATTAGAAACATGCAGAGGAACTAAAGAAGCTCACAGGAAGAGTCTTGAGTGTTGAAGGCGGGAAAGACGTTGAAGGTCTATACTACTAGGACCTGTGTATTCAGCAGAATGTGGAACTGCCGGAGGGTTACAAATCTCTCAACATTGAAATGTTCGACGGTACTAGTGATCCGAAGGTGCATCTGAGGACATACTATGACAATCTTGTAGGAGCGGGTAAGAATGGACAAATCCGAATGAAACTATTCATGCGAAGCCTTACAGGAGACACTTTGTCTTGGTATAGCAGTCAAAACCAAAAGAAGTGGGTTAATTGGGTGAATCAAACAAATAAAGGCGAATAGGGAAAGGGATGTGCATGTAATAGTAGTTTAAGACAAATAAGGGAAAACAGCGAAAGGGATGTGCATGTAATAGCAGTTTAAGACAAAGAAAGTAATCCATATAATTCAAGTTCATTACAGTAAAAGCCTAAGTATATCCCGAGCAGAGTCGCCATGTTGTCGTGCCCGAGGATATCACAGTCTACATCACTTGTGCAAGTAAAAGGATCTAAACTTGAGGCAGCGGAGGTGGCTGGAGCTATTGAAAGACTATGATATCACCATTTTGTACCATCTTGGGAAGGCCAATGTGGTGGCTGATGCTTTAAGTAGAAAGGATAAGAGTATGGGTGCCCCTGCATATATTGCAATTGATGAGAAACCACTAGCATTTGATTTTCGGGCTTTCGCCAATCAATTCATGGGAATAGATGTTTCCAGGCCTAGTTGGGTTCTTAATTGCGTGGTTTCTTGGTATTCTTGTGTTAGTGCATCAGAGCGCATCTGTATGATGACCCCTATTTTCTTGTCCTTAAGGACATGGTGCGGCACGGGGATGCCAAAGCGGTTTCTGTTGTAGATGATGGGGTGTTGTGAATGTAGGGTCAGATTTGTGTGCCCAATGTGGAAGAGTTGCGTGAGTTGATTCTTGATGAGGCCTAAGATGTATTAGAATTTGAGGTAGCACCATTGGTAGAGAAGAATGAAGAAAAATATAGTAGAGTTTGTGGCTTAGTGTTTGAACTGCCAGCAGGTGAAGTACGAGCATCAGAGGGTGAACGGTTCGCTTCAGAGACTTGAGATTCCCGAGTGGAAGTGGGAGAATCTTACCATGGATTTCATTTTTGGTCTCCCACGGATATTGAAGAAATTTGACGCAGTGCGGGTTATTGTGGATAGATTGACCAAGTCGGCCCACTTCATTCCGATTATGACTACCTATTCTTTAGAGCAACTGGCTTAAATCTATATCCAGCAAATAATTCGTCTACATGGTGTGCCAGTGTCCATTATCTCCAATAGAGGAACGCAGTTCACATCGCATTTCTAGAGAGCTGTGTAGGGTGAGTTAGGCACATAGGTTGAGTTGAGTACATCATTTAACTCCCATATGGACGGGCAGTCCGAGCGCACCATTCAAATTTTGGAGGATATGCTACACGCCTGTGTTATGGATTTTGGGGGCTAATGGATCAGTTACTACCACTTGCAGAGTTTGCCTATAACAACAACTTTTAATCCAGTATTCAGATGGCTCCTTATGAGGCCTTATATAGGAGACAGTGTTGTTCTCCATTTCGTTGGTTTGAGCCGGGAGAGGCTAGGTTGTTGGGCACTGATTTGGTTCGAAATGCATTGGAGAAACTCAAGTAGATTCGAGATTGGCTCTGCACGGCACAATCCAGGCTGAAGAGTTACATTGATAGGAAGGTTTGTGATGTTGCATACATGGTGGATGAGAAGGTTTTGCTCAGAGTTTCGCCCATGAAGGGTGTGATGAGGTGCTTGAGAGAGTTGGAGATGTGGCCTACAAACTTGTATTTCCACCTAGTCTATCGGGTGTTCACCTAGTGTTTCATGTTTCTGTGCTCTGGAAGTACTATGGGATCCGTCACATGTTTTGGACTTCAGCACGGTTCAACTAGACGAGGATCTGACTAATGATGTGGAGCTGGTGGCCGTTTTGGACTTCAGCATGATTTAGTGAAAGTTCGCTGGACAGTTCAGCCAGTCGAGGAGGCTACTTGGGAGGACGAGCGGGAGATACAGAGAAGTTATCCACACCTATTTTGGACTGCCATACCGAACCTGGGGATTTCGTGCTTCATTTTCTGCAAACAAACAAAGGTTAGCCCTTTCCCCCTCCAGTTTTGACTACTTACGCAATAATGATCAACACGTTGGCACATTTTCTCCAAGTAATGCACATAATATGATATTGTCCATTGGGACTGTGGAAATCCCGTCGTACTTTGGACAAGGCTCATCTTAGCGGGTTGTTACGTTAACAATGCTTCAACCCGTACTAGGTTTAGCATGATGCAAGTATATTTCAAATTAGAGTAGGGTTTCTAGAAGGGTCTAGACAAGTACTCCCAAGTGGACAACTTGTGAGGGAAAGGCACGTGTCACGCCCCAACCTCGTGGAGCGCAACAGACACTCAATCGAGTAAACCCGACCGAGCAAGCCTATTAGATTTCCTTCTACCCAAACTCATCCACGAATAACGAGGAGATGCACTCCATTAATCAAACACTGAAAAGGTTTCATTAACAACTCCCGTTTCATACCCATTAGCAGCTTCATTCATAATTTCCAAAATATTACAAGTTTATAGATATAATGAAAACCATTTTTGCCAAAGACCAACATTTGTAGTTCAAATTCCCACATCAAACACCACCCACAACCTGTTTACGGAGCCTCTAAGTACAACAGAAGAGTAATATGGAAATACCTACGACAAGGCCTCGGCTATACCTCAAAGCACAAAGTACAACATCAAATGATATCCGGCCAAGAATAAAGTAGGGCTCATCAAAACCTGCTGAATAGGGAGTAACTGCTAACGAGGACCAAAGTTGCCCGCTGATGAACCACCTGCATCCATTGATGATGTAGCGCCCCCGGCAAAAGGGACGTTAGCACATATGGAATAGTACTAGTATGTAAAGCTAATTGTCCTCTTTCAAAATAGAATGCCCATATAAGAACGGGAAAATTATAGAAATCACAAGTCACAATCAACAATATACAAAGGCCCAGTTAGAACATAAAAATTTTTAAATACGAAAATAATATATATTTTTGGTTGGGAGATCATTAGCACCGATATATCATCGTATTTTTAGTACGGAGTCCGATCACGCCTATTCGGCTAGGCCATCTCCCCACGAACAATGAGGTTTGACATGTTATGCGAACTAAAGGTGTTACCAAGAGTAGTACCACCATGTACGCAGCATGGCACCTGATCTCCACCCGATCAGCTAGGTCGCCTTCCCCCATATGCCGTGTGGGTTGACTTTTCCAAATCATAGCTATTTTCAATCTTATCCCAATTAAGGGGAATAATCTTATCCCAAAAAAGGGGAACAATCACAATCCACTACTACACTGGCACGTGTAGTTTCGGGTAACGATACTCCCAAAAATATTTTTGGTTTACACATAAGGGAAATAAAAGCACAAATATATTTGCCTCGTCATCTTTCACATTGTATAAATATCCACTAGCATTTTCAACTAATCACAACAACAATATTTCCTTGGCTGTTTTGGCTATTCACGAGATTCTTTATTCAAGGCATAGTGGCCGTATCTCAAATTCCACACTTTCATATCTTTCTTTCCATTGATCGTCATCATAAATATCAACGTATATAGTATTCCGGAAATCACAACTTTAAGATCGTTAGAAATGAAGGCTATAAACACAATAGATTTCTTTCTGAGAAATGGAGTCAAATAATTGGCAATCGAAGTGCAAGTTAAAATCATAAAGAAGTAGCACACCATTTATTCTTGAAATATTTTTCCCCAAAGAGGGCAATACACAATTTCCAATCACGAATATGTAAGGACGCAAAACACATTGAGAATACTTACAAAGTATAGCATTAGTTAAAACAGCCACATATGGGCATGGCTTTAGTACATATGCTTTTAGGCAATTCTATTTTTAAAATAATTTTGGAACAATTGAATCAAATCTCATTTCATAGTCTTTACACATTATCCTATTTCATTGGCACCACTAGCCACAAGTATAACTTTCATTCTTGGCACGGTGGCCACACCTTATATCGTCAATACTCTTATTTCATTTTCAAGCATCCTTAAAGATTATCAACAATAAGACATTATCAATCAAGACCTTAAGCTCATTCGGAATAGTCAAGTTTATAAGGAATAATCCAGACATAGGAATTAGGAACTTAGGCCAACCATACTAGAAACTCACGGGAACATTATGGAATTCCATTCTAAGAGAGTAGATTAGACAACATACCTTATTTGAGCTTTCCTTAATTTACTACAACGTCCCAACACTTCTACAATAAATATCTATAGGAAGATAGCAATAATCGGATAATAATTTGAAGGATTCACATGGTGTAACTCTCTTACGAATTTTGTCAAACACCTAGTATGCAAAATAGACTATAAAGCTCCACAATGGTAATTAAACCTATAACGATTGCATGAAGATTTTAGGACAAGGTCTTACCATGGTAGATGATGGTCTAGTGAATGGCTTCTTGATTCTTGAAGATTGGTGCAAGATTGGATGATTAGAATGCTAGCTCTTCTCCTTTTCTCTTTAAAATGCTCTCACCTCTCTCTAAAATCATTAGATAATTGGCCCAAAATAAACCCCAATGTCTATTTATCAAATGGGGTCGGGTTATAAAAATAAAAATATCGATGCTCCGAACTCAGGCTTACGATCGCAGAACTGAAAGCAGAATAGGTATGCGGTCCGCATAATGGACCGAAAAAGTGATGCCCAAAAATTGGGAAGATCTGAACAGGTTTGTGACCGGTTTGCAGTCCACAGACCACTTATGCGGCCGTAGAATGGGACGCAGAATCGCCTAATGAAATTCTTCAAGCCAAATCTGCGACGAAAATGCATACCACGAAACTACTATGCGATTGCATAAGGGACCGCAAAATGACCCTTATAATTAAACAACTCCCTGCTCAACTCTACGATGCTTATGCGGCCCGCACAATGGATCTGCGGTCACGAATCTGACCGCATAATTAGCCCTTCAGCAAAAATGTTCCACCAACACCTCGATGCATCCTTCAACCTAAAAAGTCCGTACTGCCTCAAACACGTAATCTTACCTCGACACCACCAAACTATAACTTCCTTTGCAAAATTTTATGGGGCCTTACAGCACGGGACGTCGACTGCACCGCTGATCAACTAGTCTACTGCAAATAAGCCTTTCCAATTTAAAAAGGGTGATTTGAGGAAAGCGCGGACACTCATCAAGCGCTGTTATGTTGATAATTGGCACGGGTGGAGTATGATGCTAAGCATGCTTTATGCAAAATAATAACACATTGTCAAGTATTTTCATGATAAAAGTACGTACAAGCCGTAAATAAAATGGCAAAGTGAACATGAAGAGAAAAGAAAAGAAAGACAAAAGAGAGAAGTCAGTTTAAAAAAAATGTGCGATAACATAATGAATTAGGTAGGGAAATAGGGATGCGAGAGTCATAATATAACAGTCTTAGATAAGATGAAGGAGATGGAGAGAGGTAGTACATGTCGCAGCAAATAAAGGAGAATAAGGCAAGGAATGTTCATGTCATAAGCCGACAGAAACCTTCCATGAGTATGCTACTCGTTGGAGATCAGAGGCTGCAAAGGTAAGGCCAACACTTGAAGAAGAACAAATGAACAATTTTTTTGTTAGGTCTCAAGATCCGCAGTATTACGAAAGGTTGATGGTCATCGAAAATCACAAGTTCTCCGACATCATCAAGTTAGGAGAAAGAATAGAATAAGGAATCAAGAGAGGACGGTAACTAATTTTGAGGTGCTGCAAGCCACGAATGAAGCCTTGCAATCAGGAGGTATCTCAAAGAAGAAAGAAGTGGGTGCTGTGATGGTCGCCCATGGCCCTAAGTCTCCCCTCACATACCAAACACCTCTACCCACATATCAGCCCTCACCACCAAAATACCAATACCGTGCCACCACCTACCAAACCTACAACACTCAACCTGCATATTACCATTCACCTCCACCCGCCCGCCAAAACTACCCAAAGCCACGTCCAAATTTTGATCGTAGACCACCTAGACAATACACCCCAATTGCTGAAACCATAGCCCAACTTTATGAGAGACTGAAGGCTGCTGGTTACGTCACCCTTATTAATGTTATTGTTGTGGAAAATCCCCAATGGATCAACCCCAACAAAACACGTGCATATCGTTCAGGCATGAAGGGTCATACCATTAAGGAGTGTCGCACGTTGAAAGACAAGATTCAGACGCTGATCGACACTAATGTTATACAAACAAAGGAATCTGCACCAAATGTTCGCAATAACCCTTTCCCGGATCACAGAGGTGAGGGAAGTGAACTTCATAGAAACTGATGAAGAGTGGGACCAAGAAGGGACCATTGGACTCATTCAAGAGGAAGACGCTCCTAAAACATCTCCAGTCACCCTTACGCCGGTTGTGGTACAAACCCAGGCGCCATTTGAAGTTGAGATAGCTACGCCTTTCACTGTAATGGCAGCTCCCTCATCATCTTACGAGTTTGATGCCATCCTGTGGGATTATGTTGCGGAAGCAAGGAGAAAGGAAAAATCCAAAATAGAAGAAATAGTGCCGTGCAAGGTATGACTAGGACTGGCAGAGTTAAGCCGCCTGTTGTTGAGACTTGCACTGATGATCTCTGGAGGAAGATACAAGTGAGGGAGTACTCTGATGTTGACCACCTGAACAAGACTCCTGCTCAGATATCCATCTTATCATTGTTGCAAACCTCAAACGCGCACAAGAATGCTTTGATGAAGGTGTTAAGTGAAGCTTATGTACCCACCAGCATCACTAGTGGAGAGATGGCTAGTATGGTGGGACAGGTACTGGAGAGCCACTAAATCACTTTACACGAAGATGGGTTACCGCCAGAAGGACTGAGCCACAACAGGGTGTTGCACATTACAGTGCAATTCGAGGATAAGTTCATCGTCAGAGTCTTGATAGATGGAGGTTCGAGTCCGAACATATGCCCACTGATGGGTCCAACTTGGTTTGATGTTGAGTTCCAAGTGCTAGATATATCTGCTACTTACAATCTATTTTTGGGACGGCCATGGATACATACAGCTGGGGCAGTGGCTTCAACTCTGCACCAGGCTGTGAAATTTGAATGGAATCATTAGGAGGTACTCATGGAGATGGAAGCAACCCCATCTATACCAATCAGACTGTTCCAGTCATCGAAAACAGGAGGAAGTTGGGCGAAGAAACATATCACCGCATTGAACAGGTGAACGCAATTGAAAAGGACCGATGGTGGAGCAAAAAATAAAAAGCATATTGCTATGGACGGGATATGAACCGGGCAGAGGTCTTGGCAAAAAGCTTAAGGGGATCATCAAACCCGTACAACCACAATATTATGGCACGACCTTCGGACTCAGATATGAATATACATGGAAAGAATATCAGGATTGCACACCACCATGGTGTGCCCCTTATTATCCACTGTAACAGCCCGTACCACCACTGAACCAGACATTCCATCAGGCTGACATGATGTAGGGATCTGAGGAAGTTGAGGTTTTGGCCGGCATGAGGAAGTTGTTTCTAGATGAAGAAGATATGGACTACAGTGCAATTGTTTAGGAGGAGGAGGAGGAGAACCTTACTATTCAGACAATGGAAAAGGGAACTGTTCTCAAGAACTAGACCGCTGCACTATCTCGGGCTCGCCGAGTTCCTGGCATAATCATTATATATCCCGATGAACCTACGACTGTGACATGTAATGATACAATGCAACTTAAGGACAATGATTCTGAAGATCTGGAGGATGATATAATACATGAGGAAATCCTCAAAAAAGTAGAGAATTTTGAAAACAAACCGAAGTCTAATTTGGAAGATGCTAAGACCATTAACTTAGGGCATTCTGAAATAGTCAAGGAAACTCGTATAAGCATTTATCTATCACCGTCAGAGAAAGAAGAGTATATCAGATTCCTAAAAGAGTATGAGGACATCTTTGCATGGTCCTATGATGATATGACTGGTTTGAGCACATCCATAGTAGCTCACAAGCTACCCATCAATCCCATATGTCCACTGGAAAAGCAGAAGCTCAAAAACTTCAAGCTAGATATTAGTTTGAAGATAAAAGACAAGGTTACCAAGCAACTCAAAGCCAAGGTTCTCCGGGTGATTGAATACCCGACCTGGTTAGCCAACATTGTGCCAGTTCCAAAGAAAGATGGGAAGGTTAGAGTATGTGTCGATTACTGAGATCTGAAAAGAACAAGTCTTAAGGATAATTTCTCGCTGCCTAACATACATATTGATTCCTGTTATCCTATTTGAGTTGTGTTGTCTATATTTTGGCTTACCTAGCAGGTTGGGTTAGGTGCCATCATGACTGGCTGGATTTTGGGTCGTGACAAGGTGGTATCAGAGCCATAAGTTCACAGGTTCTGTGAGTCATGAGCAAATGTCTTATAGAGTCTTGTGGATCGGTATCATGACATCCATAGCTATCTTCGAGAGGTTATAGGATTCCTTCCACTCACTCATATGTTATGTTGAGCACTCGGTATCAACTGTGCTTCGACGGCTTGCGATTCCATGGATGAGGTACGAGATGTGTTTTCTGTGTTTTGGTGAGGGGCCAGTCTAGAGGAGCTGAGGCAAGGGTTGGACTGTAGCTTAGGCTCGGTTGTTTTAGTTATGTAATCATATGATTTTGGGCTTATGTTCAGATGGTTTTGATGTGACGAGAATGGTTGCTTAGGGTGTGAAAAGGACCATTGGATGCTTATTTCTTTCTTTAGGTGTTGTACAATCTCAAGTTATGATCGTGTTGAGGGATCTTTCATGTCGTCCAGTAATGGATGAAGTAGATTCTTACGTCTTATTGATGAGCTTAGACTCAGGAAGAATAAGTTATTCTATGATAGTTGTTGCCATGGTAGGGGATAATGAAATGCCAATTTGAGGCTAAGTAGGTGGTTATCTCCTGCGGTGTCATTTACATATGTGATCTTTAAGATGTTGTATGAAGGATTTCTTTCTACCAATGAGTTATATGTGTTGCGGTTTGGGTTTGGATTGCTCGAGGAAGTAGGATAGACTGCCACGGAAATGAATGTGAGTTTAACAGATAATTTAAGGTATTTTTGTGATTAGTGCTACATGAGTTCATGAAGGGTTTTGATGAATTACAGTGCAGGATTATGGCAGTCATGGAATAAGGATATTATGCGATATAAGGTATTATGTCATATGGCTTCGAGCCAAGTGGGGAGCCTACTACCAACGATCGGGGTGCATTGTTATGTGTTGTATTTGTTTTGATCTGAGGTATGTTTGAGGTTTAGTTATGACTTGAAGAAGTTGGTTTCCGGGATGACTCGGGTAAGGAAATTTCTGGATGCATGATGTATTACACTTTATGGATTTATGGAAATCTTGGAATGGTTTAGGTGTGACTTTCGTGATGGATATAATGTGCTAAAAAAAGGACTCTCGATTGTTTAGAAGTATGGGTTACTTCATCGGACGTTGGTGTGCTAAAGGAACTAGGGTTGTTTGCCTCGTTTGAGTGGTGCAATTGAGATTAGAGAAGAGTGGATGACTTTCATGAATGTTCTAATAGGTTCAAGATTCACATGTGGTATTTGTCAAATTTTCAGATATGTATGTGGCTAAGATCTGAGATTTGCATTGGATGGTGCCGGGACTTGCGGTATTTATGTGTCACTTGGATTATACATTTCAACATTTGAGATGTTAATGAAATAAATTTAGATTCACATGAGGACTCTTCTAAGTGGGTATCTCGGATGCAATATTTTGAGTGTTAAAAAGGG
Source organism: Nicotiana obtusifolia (assembly GCA_002018475.1). NCBI lineage: Eukaryota > Viridiplantae > Streptophyta > Magnoliopsida > Solanales > Solanaceae > Nicotiana > Nicotiana obtusifolia. The sequence goes on from MCJB01049864.1 coordinate 90,640, forward strand.
AATACATTGGCTTATGAGCTTTAGTACGACATGGTTTCATGCTAGGATCTCTGGTGGTGAGCTTTGGGTAAGGGTAATGGTGTTATGGTAAGGAGAAGTGTCAACTTGAGTGTAATTCGGAAGTAACTCGGAGAAATAGGACCGCTTGGTAGTAGGTTGGGTTACTATGATAGATTCTTTTAGTTCTTATGATATGGTGAGGCTTTACTGGTCTTTTGTGGCAATACTCTCAGGGTTTGGTGACATGAGTGACTTGGTTGAGTTAGAGGAATTCAGTTCTGATAGCTTAGTTATGTGCAACTGGGTTTCTTAGAGTTCTCGATGGTTTTTACCACGATTTGGGATGGATATTTTCTACCCGAATGAGGAGTATGTTGCCTAATGTGATTTTCTCCTAAATAGGATCAAGTTGAAGGTTTTTGGCCAATTGAGCATGTATTCTGCTTGTGACTCATGGTTGATAATGTGGTCATCCTGTTTTCATATGACGACATGATGGATGCGGCGCGTCGTGAGGTATTGAGATTTGCATGAACAAGGTTGTGAATCAGTTTTGAAGGGAAGGTCATGAATTTTAAACAGCATTGACAGTCTCATATGTTTTTATGAATGCTAGTACTACTTGGTATTACCTAAGAAGAGTGTGCATTTTTGAAGGATGCCATGTGTTTTGACTTACGGATGCTTCATTTGTAATGCGGTACACACCTGCTTGACTGACTGCTCACGTTCAGATTTTGCTATGTGGCACGGAAGAATAATGGAAGTATTTCTCATGGAAGGATTATATATGAAGGATGTGTCAATTATTTGTGTGGTGGAGATCGGATCAGATCTAGTGATTCTTTTGTATTCTTGAGGTTCAGAGACAGGGAGTCTCAGAGGCAGATTGTTTCTTGGTTGCGGACTGCAAAACTATGGCCAAGTTGGCCAGTTGATGGTATGTGTTATAGTTAGGTTAATGTTGACTGTTGGAGGGTTATTTATCTAATTGTGCATGACCGTAGTTGATTTGGGGGCCCATTGGTAGGCCAATGAGGATGTGTATTCTACACCGGGTCGGAGTTGTTGATTAAGCATTATTATTGTTGAGGGGTGTGTCATTTAGGTTGAGTTGAGCTTGATCGTGTTTTGTTATGTTCTATGGGTTTCCCTTCTATGCTACAATGGGTTGCGATATGTTGGTTATTCGTGCACTAGATGCATTCCTCTTTGGGCCTTGCCACGAATATTCATGCAATGGTTATTGGGGTGCTGATGTAAGACCCCGTAAATTTCCGGCAAGTATTTAAGGTTTTATGGTGTCGAGGTGGACTAATGTGTATGAAGGTAGTTGATGGAAATTTTTGGCAGAAGAAGGCAATTATGGGTCAATTTAGTTACCGCAGAACAATTTCACGGGCCGCCTAATCATCGCGGAGTTGAGCAAAAAATTTGTTGAATTTTGAAGATCATTGTGCGGTCTATTATGCGACCACATAATTGATATGCTGTCCGCACTTCCAACGCAGATTTTGTGTGAAGAATTTTGTTGGGTGATTCTGCGGTCCATTATGCGGCTGCATAACTGGTCTACGGACCGCAGACCTTGCCGCAGACTTGTCCAGGTCAACCTAGTTTTTGGAAGTCAACTTCGCAGTCCCTTATGTGGACCGCATGCCTGTTCAGCTGTCCACTCTGTGACCGCATAGTTGAGTTCGGAGGATCCATTTTCTATTTTTATAACCCGACTCCATTTCCTTTAAAATGACTTGGGGGTTATTTTGACCGGGATAAACAGATATTTTAGAGAGAGGGGGTGCTTTAGAGAGAGAAGAAGGATCCCCAAGTGCATCGATCATCAATCCCTGCACCAATCTTGAAGATTCAAGGGAATAATTCACTAGACCATCATCTACCCGGGTAAGACTTTATCCTAAAACCTTCATGCAATTGTTATGGGTTTAATTAGGTTATGGAGTTGGAGATAGGTCATGCATGTAGCCTTAGGTGGTAGTATGTGGGATTGTTGAACTATTTTAGGTAGTTTCTTATTGAAATTTATTCAGGGAGGAAGGGATCACCATTGTAGATCTTCGTAGTCAATTTTTCATAATAGATGTTTGACAAAATTCCCAAGATCAAAACATGCGTTATTGTATTCTACAGGCATGTTGTCTAAGTGTGCACGAAAGTAGACCTGGAAACAAGTATAGCAGATACTCAATCATGCGTTAGACAATTGAGTGAAGTCTGTGTGATTTCTTATAAGCATGCTTTCTATGAGTGTGTAAAAATAGAGCATGTCAAACAAAAATAGCAAACAAAGTATGTAGATCCTATAAGCATGTTTTCTACCCTTTCATGCAAGTATTAGAATACCCTGGCCCCCTTTTTATTAATACCCAATCATTCATTATACAAACTATTACAACCCAAATGGAATAAATACATGCCTAATCATAAATGTAAAACAACCCAGCGATGCATCTGGGCCTTCAAATGGCTTTAAAGTTCGGGCAGGCCCATATCCCAGGCGCAGATAGGGTGCACAAAACCATAGTACCAAGAACTAATTTCAGCAGTCCAGGCCCAACAACAAACTAATTCTCTTGCCCATAATTAAAGCGCGAATGGAAACTCATGTATACCCCAAATCATTTGAGATAACTCAAATTCTAAGGTGGAGCATAGCTAATACCACAACTAACAAAAGAAAGAATTCTAAACGTCCCAGGGATAGGTCACACACTTGAACATCACATAAGCACACATAAGATGTTGAGAATATGCAGAATACATAAATTGGACATATACAAGGGTTTTCAGATTAGCAAACAAGTTTCAGGTAACAGGTTCCTTGGGTTACACATGATTTGATTGCAGAAATCTAGCACACAAGAATCTACAAAACAAAGGAGTTAAGCATGAGAGTTCCAAGCAAGCAGGGTCATGAATTAGTTTCTAGAAGGTTAGCAATTAGCAATGACATACTCGAGAGACAAGGACCGACAGTGAACTTCACAAGAAAATCTTAACATAAGCATGTGGGGGACAAAGCATAACTAAGATTTGTAAGTCAGTTTGTGACAAGCAGAAAGTATTTATAACAAAACCTTTTAAGAAATTAAATTTCAACAATGTTGAAAACTCGGCACAACAGCTAATTAGCAGGCAAGTATCTAATTTTGGGAATGCAAGTCTATAAGAAGTTCCATTATACATACCAAGGATAACACTAGGCATGAAACTAAGCAAACTAGCACTAGCAAGCATGGCCAATAGAATAATGTTGTGGTAACCAAAATGGTAGGAAGACATGCAACTATAGTACAGTGTTGAGGTTTGCAAGTAGCATAGAAATATGCATTCTGAAAGGTTCAAGATTCACATACGCATGATCATTTTTAAGAAAGTGAGCAGGTAGAATATTGTATATTTGAGCAACTTAGCATGAAGAGGGAAGAACAATTTGGAACAACTCTAAGCAAATATGAATTACTAGCAAGTTTTAACACACGAATCCAAAATAGAGTATGAAGATACACTCACTCCAGGCATTGATCAGGTTTAACATTTGAATCAGGCAAACATACAAAGAGCAGGAATAACCTTAGTTAACTACTCATGATTCTAAGATTAGAACTTAAATAGAATTGGGGCATTAATACTGCAAAAAGACATTTAGGCGAATAGGATTGAAAACAAATGTAGCATAGTAGAAGGATCACAGAAGTTCAAGTAACATTTAAGAGGGCAGAACTTTACTGCACATAGAAAAGAATAACAAACCCATCTAGAAGCTTTGGACTTAGGTAATATCAGAACACACAGAATTGTAGAACAAACATCATCAAGACTGACAGTCACTAGAACATGTGATAATCATACAACATTAGAAATTCATAAACAATAGGGAAACTAAGTCAAACAATGGTGGCACACACAATTCACATAGGCACCATCATATAGGAGGGAAGTAAGTTGAATTGTAAATTAGAGAACAATAACGAGTTGCAAAGTTAAAGGAGCAAAAGAGTAAGGAACTTAGAATTTCAGTAGTGATTCAGTAGAAGCAATTAAAGGAAGATAGTGGAACCCCAAATCCCAAATGCTTCAGAGTTCACAAGAGCCTCGAGAAGGGCTCCGAGCAGTGCTTGCACTGGAGGAGGTCATTTAATTGTATTGTGGCCTTGGCTTTTAGCCGGCCAACAGTTTTAGAAAAATATTCGACTGTAACAAAGTGAGTGAATGAGTGAAGTAGGAGAACAATAAGAGTAATAGCAGTAACGAAGTCTGTCCAAAGGGGAAATTGGGGAGGGGTTATATAGTGGTAGAAATTGACCAAACAAATATGGAAATCAATCAATCAAACATAAATAAGGAAAGAAAATATAGCATGTATTCAATAATAGAAAAGGTAAAAGAAGAAACATAATCCAAACCCTAGTTGGAATCGAACTCAGGGCAAATCGTTCAGAAGCCCTAGTCACGATGGAATCAATGGAGATATACTATATACAAGAAATATTTTTCTCTTCTCCAGTGTATCGAGGCACAATCATACCCAGAACCGTAGAATCAAAGCCGGATCTGCGAGAATCGAACTTGCCATAAGTGAAATGGTAACAAAATTTACCATAAATGAGTGGTAGTAGCAGGAAAGGTAAGCATAACCCGGGTATGAACACGTATTAGGAAAGAATAAGAAAGGATATCCATGGTCCGCTAGGGTTCAACGTGAGAGTGGAGAGATGAGAGAATGCAGAGACGGCTGGGTGGAGGGAAATGGTCTCTAGGGTTTGGGGTGAAGCATATAAGGAGAATGAGGGTTTTATTTTGGGTCGTTAATCATTTGAGAACAACGTCCAAAATTAAAAGAAGGTGAGGTGGGTCTACAAACGGGTCTAAACCGGTTTGGATGCATGGGTAGTTTGGTTTGGGCTTCCGAAGGGAAAAACGAATGGGTTAGGTGCCCTGGGCTTGTTTTGGTCCGAAAATTAGCCTTGTGATGGGTTGGAATTTAAATACCCAAAATTCAAAAAAATAAATTATAAAAAATGACAAATAAATAAATAAAATTATTATTCGCGCAATAAAATGTTTGGAAATAACAACTTATCCTTATAAAGATATGAGAAATGCTATTTTATTATGAAAAATATAATAAATACAACTATTTATATAATATAGGCTATTATTGCAAAATTGTGCAAAATAACTTTTAACGACAAATATTATTATATAAAGTAGGTTAAAATATCATGGGACATATATGTGGATGCAAATAATAAATTTGAACGATTAAGTCATCACAGTATAATTTTAAAGGGGTATATAATGCATATCCAGGTGATTAAAATGCAAGAAAAATCAATATTATAGCTTTAAACATTATAAACAATTATAGAAAACATTTGTATAACTTTTATAATTTATGTAATGATGCAAAATGATATTTAGAAAGTATATATACTATTTTAAAAATATGAGAGAAAAATTGGGTATCAATAGCTGCCCTTCTTTACCCGGGAATGATGAAAGAGTTATCGGGTAAAGAAAATGATGACCAATTTCGTCTGAAGTGAGGGAGGAATGATGTATTTGAAAAAATAAAGGCCGAACCATGATATTAGAGTTGCCTACATATCCTCGGTGTTTCGGGAATCAGGCCATGTGTAGTTCTGGATCCAACGGCAAAAGAAATCGATGGAGATGTTATAAGAGTGGTCGTATGTTTCAAAAGAATCTTTTGGGTAGAGTAGTGTCGTAAGTGATGGATAATTTTAGGTGGGGTCATGAATGCAAATTGGACGTTACATATGTACGAGGCAGATATTTGAATGATTAGAAGGTAATCAACTGTTGATCATCGGTTGCGTTTAAAGGATGTAAATATTTTGAATAGAAATCAGAGCGAGAATTGCTCTTGTTTGTAGAATGGTTACCTCCCGAGTTACTTGCAAAACTTAAAACACGATGCGTGCGAATATATAGGATTATTGCATAATCTAAACATGATGCAGATTCTCTTCGGACTGTGAGAGTTGTCCTTGGACTAGGAGGACGGTGTCCTTAGACTATAATGTCCTGGGCCATGAAGTATATGAGAAGGAATTCGCCGACCATGGAATGGTGTCCTCGGGCCATGAGGATGGTGCCTCCAGACTATGACGCCTTTGAATAATGATATGCAATTTGAAGAGATCCTTAGGCCATGGCATGGTGTCTTCAGGCTATGAGGATAATGCCCTCAGACTATGACGCCTTCCGACAATATGGCGATGTTTCAGCCCATGAGATGCAAAGATGCAGCGATGTCGATCGTTTGATAGAGGAAACAGATAATGCTTAGTCATATGTGAGAACGAGACGAGACAAGGTTTAGTCTTGTATGAGATGGGGGCAGTGCTTAGCCCGATGCAAAGAGCGGAGATAATATCTAGTCTCATGCAAGGAAAGTCAATTGCTAGCCTTATGTAACAATGGAGGCCATGCTTAGCCTCGTGCAAGGAATGGAGACAGTGCTTAGTCTCATGCAAGGAAAGATAGTGCTTAGCCTTATGCAATGATGGAGGCAATGCTTAGCCTCGTGCAAGGAATGGAGACAATGCTTAGCCTCGTGCAAGGAAAGGAGACAGTGCTTAGTCTCTGGCAAGGGAAGGCAATGCTCAGCCTTATGCAATAATGGAGGCAATGCTTAGCCTCATGCAAGAAACAGAGACAGTGTTTAGTGCCATGCAAGGAAAGGCAATTCGTAGCCTTATGCATTACTGGAGGCAATACTTAGCCTCATTCAAGAATGGAGACAGTGTTTAGTCTCATGCAAAGAAAGGCAATGCTTAGCCTTATGCAATGTGGAGTCGGTGCTTAGTCTCATGCAAAGAATGGAGACAGTGCTTAGCCTCATGCGAAGAATGGAGACAGTTCTTCGTCTCATGCAAGAAAAGGCAGTGTTTAGCCCTATGCAAGGAGTAGAGACAATGTTTAGAATCGTGCAAAAGAAGGTAGTGCTTAGCCTTATGTAATGATGAGGGCAGTGCTTAGCCCTATGCAAGAAAAGCAATAACTGAATGTGAGAGAGTAAAGCATTCCTTAGCTTGATGTGTTTGGGTTTGGCGACCTTTATCATTGTGAAGATAGTGATCTTGCTGTGTGTATGTATTCGTGGACGTTCCTGTTATGTTCATTGTGCCTGCATCCAAAGAAAAATCAGGAGTTTTGCAGGGGAAAGGTTGGTTCATGCTCTCGATTTCTTGGTTCACCTTTACTTTTGTATGAAGTCCCTGCTTAAGTTACTCCGAGTAACGTCTGACTGCTATAGAAACAAAATTTTTGAAGAACATGTGCTTGATAAACTATTTATGAAACTGTAGTTGTTTGAAATATGTGATAATGAACGGGAGCAAATAATTTGTTGAATTGATGAGTGTGAAACGCTTTTGAGACATTGGAACTTCCTTGACTCGGAAATTTTGAGGATCCTCCTCAAAATTCTTCCCCAATTTAAGTGCATACTTCCTGCGATAGATTCTTGGTGATTTCAAATATGATGGGGTCGGCAAAACTCGAGATCCTGCTCCAGTTTCTAACCACAGGGGGCATGAAGATTTTATTATGATGTGTCCGAACCCACAGGGCTGCCTATGTATCCCCTCTTAAACGGGAATTAGGTCAAGCGTAGTTCAGTTGCATCAAAGAGAAAGTGCAAACATAATCTTAAACATAGTATCTATTGACTGCATCCGAATTGATAGGTTTTGGCCAAATCTCTCCATCCATTTTTGCAAGTATAAGTGCTCCTCCTGTTAATACTCGGTGAACAATGTAAGGCCTTGCTAGTTGGGTGAGAATTTCCCCTTTCCTTCATCCTGATGTAGGAAGATCCGTCAACACCAATTGCCCTGGTGTGAATTGCCTTGACCTGAACTTTCTATTGAAAGCCCTTGCCATTATGTTCTAGTAGAGTTGACCGTGACATACTGTGTTCATTAGTTTTTCATCAATGAGAGCTAGTTGTTAATACTGGCTCCATATCCATTTTGCATCGCTGAGCTTGGCTTCCTGTATGATTCGTAAGGAAAGTATTTCTACTTCGGCGGGGGTAACGACTTCAGTACCGTAAACCAGTACATAGAGGGTTGCCCTAGTGGATGTACGAACTGTGGTACGATAACCAAGCAAAGCAAATGGTATCTTCTTTTGCCATTGTTTGCAATTGTCTACCATTTTCCTCAATATCTTCCTGATGTTCTTATTGGCAGCTTCTACGGCTCCATTCATTTGTGGCCTGTATGCCGTAAAGTTCTGATGCTTGATCTTGAATGTTTCACACATGGCTTTCATCAAGTCACTGTTCAGATTGGCTGCACTGTCAGTAATGATTGACTCAGGTACCACAAATCGACAAACGATGCGGTCCCGAACAAAATCTGCTACGGCCTTCTTAGTTACAGCCTTATAGGATGCGACTTCAACCTATTTTGTTAAGTAGTCTATAGCCACCAGATGAACCTATGTACGTTTGAAGCAGCAGGTTCGATTGGTTTGATGACATCCATACCCCAAGCAGAGAAGGGCCAGGGTGAACTTGTTGCCTTGAGTTCGTTGGGCGGCACTGGAATCATATCAGCATGTATCTGGCATCAGTGACACTTTTGAACATATTAGATGCAGTCTGTTTCCATAGTCATCCAGAAATATCCTACTCTTAGTATCTTCTTGGCTAGAAAGAAACCATTCGTGTGGGGTCTGCAAGTTCCGGCATGTATTTCCTCGAGCAATCTAGACACTTCCTTGGCGTCGACGCATCACGACAATCCCAAATCAGGAGTCCTTATATACAGAATTCCTCCGCTTCGGAAGAAATGGTTGGCCAATCTTCGAAGCGTGGGCTTCCAAGTGTGTGTAGCATACTCTGGATATTCTCCCTTTTCTAAGTATTCACGATGTCATGGAACCATAAATTTGCGTCAATTTCTTCCTTAACATGAGCACAATAAGCTGGCTGCTTATGAATTCCTATTGGGATAGGATCGATGAAATTCTTGTCTGGGTGTTGTATTATAGACTATAAAGTGGCTAATGCATATGCAAACTCATTCTGAATCCTTGGAACATGCTTGACCTCTATCTTTGTGAATCTCTTGATCAGCTCTTGCACACAGTGCAAGTATGGATATATTTTGGTGTTCTTTGTAGCCCATTCTCCTATAACCTGATGCACCAATAGATCTGAATCTCCGATTACTAGCAACTCCTGAACGTTCATGTCAATAACCAACATGAGTCCCAGGATGCAGACCTCATATTCTGCCCTATTGTTGGTACACGAAAACTTGAGCTTTGCGGATACCGGATAGTGCTGACTGATTTTTGATACCAAGATGGCTACGATACCGTTGTTTTGTAGTGCCGAGTGAGAGTGAAACATTTTGGTTGAATAGTAAGTTGGGGAGTTGAAGGAATCATTTTGCAGACCATGGCATTTCTGTGGTCCACTATGCGACTGCAGAACAACTTTGCGGGCTGCAGATCGGCCGCAGAGTGAAGTAGAACTTGGGCAAACTTTGAGAACCATTATGTGGTCCATTATGCGACTGCATGACCATTTCGCGGGCCGCACATCCGTCGCTGAATCCAGCATGAGAAATTTCAGAAGGAGGTTCTGCGGCCCTTTATGCGACCGTAGAATTGGTCTGCAGGCCGCAGATCAGTAGCAGACCTGCACAGAAATGTCCAGTTCTCTAGGGCCATTATGCGGTCTATTTTGCGGTCCATTTTGTGGACTGCAGAATTGTTATGCTGTCTTCTACACGACCGCAGATCTGTATCGAGGCTTCATTTTTTCTAATTTCATAATCCGGCCCTATTTCATTATATAGTCATTAGGGACCATTTGTAAAGAGGAAATATGATATATCTAGAGAGAGGAAGAGCCATAATGTGAGAGGGGAAGTTCCTAAGCTTATTGGTCATCAATTCTTGATCAAAAGTAGGAGAATTTACATGGAAAACTCATTAGGTCTTAATCCTAGAGGTAAGATTCTACACCCTAGCATTCAATTTCGGGATTAAACTGAAAATAGGTAATGAGAAAAGCAACTCTTGGGTGTGGGAGTTGTTCATTATGCATGCATGTACTATCAAGGTTTGTGGGAAGATTGTTGGGCTCAATTGGGCAGACTTTGGGTAGTGGGATGAAGGAATCCTCCATAGGAGGACCTTAAAGTCATAATGTCCACCTAGTTTTTGAAATGCTCAAATAAGCTGGAACTATGAACTTTTCCTAATTTGTGTTCATTTCTGTTCTGTTTCTAAATAGATCAAAGTTGCTAAGATTCCTGAAATATTGTATAATTCAAGGAAGCTCAAAGCGAGGTATGGTGGCTAAACGTCTCTGTTAGAATTTTAACCCCACGATGTCCTTGTATGTCCCGAGTTGTTCATTGTAGCTTTACTATCCCGGGAAAGTTTTTTGTCAAAAGATACATGTTCAATGTGTATTCTAAATGCTCTTGTCATGTTATGTTACTATTTTAGAATGTGTTCGAAGTATGGGTTGTGCATCTAACTGTTATGGCTTCAAGTCGTGTTTCAAATGAAAGCTATTATGCCAAATTCTGTAAAAATCTCAATGTCCTTAAGACTCTTATTTGCTCACATTCATACTCAAAGTCTTGAATAGAAATGCTTTGTTGTTGATGATCCGTGGTGATGTATGAAAGTGAAAGACGTGAGCATGAAATATGAAATATGGCCAACGTGAAAAGAATGATATTACATTTGGGCCACTAGTGCCAGTGTAACTGAGAAACGTGTAAAAGATGTCGAAATGAGTTATAAATCCTTTTAATAATAAACACTTTGGGAGTATCTCCAGTCACCAAGGAATGGTAGGTGGAAATAGCGTAGCCCCGAAACTACACGTGTCGGTGTAGGAGCGAATTGTGATTATTCCCCTTTTTTGGAGTGATTGAAGTGGTGTGAATATTCCCCTTTATTGGGATGAGATGATTGCTAGAAAAGGGTGATGTCGTTCCATACAACATTGTTGTGAGACGGCCTAGCTGGTCGGGTCGCGGACGCCATGCCGCACACATGGTGGTGATTGTGCTTGAAATTGTGATTGAAATCGTGATAGTGATTGTGATTGTGGTTGATGCCTTTAGGTGAAACGGCCTAGCCAGTTGGCCCGTGATCGGACTCTGTGCTAATATCACGGGGGTATATCGGTGCTTAGATCTCCCAACCTAAAATAATGGAAATGTACTTGAAAACTACGCTTGCTCCTTACTTGATGTTTTAGTATTATTTGAGGCTTACATTGATTTTATGATTGTTCTTCCTTGTGTTGTTACCTGTTCTAATGAGAGGGTGTTTAGTCATACATACTAGTATAATTCCATATGTAATAATATCCCTTTTGTCGGGGACGCTGCATCTTTAATGGATGCAGGTGGTTCCACAACAGGCGGCGTTGATCAGTGATAGCATTACACCCTCTTCCCAGCTGACTTGGTGAGCCCCACTTCTTTTTGGGGTCGTGTATATTTTGTCCATACGTATTATGTTTTGAGGTATAGCCGGAGACTTGTTGCCGGCACTACCATAGTACTCTTTTGTATCCATTAGAGACTCCGTAGACATAGTGTGGGTTGTATGTTGGTGTTGGGAAGGTCAACTAGTAATGTTCTATTTGTACCACTTGTTCCACTTCAAACTATGAAAGTGTATTTATTTTGGAACTTGTAAAAGACGTAACTAGTGATAATGAATTGGTGCTATTCACATGAACCTCCACCCTATCTAATTAATGAAATAGATCTCCTCTTTATTCATGAGTGAGTTCGGGTAGAAGGTATTGTATTGGCTTTCTCGGTCAGGTGATCACAGTTGAGCGCCGGTCACGCTCCCTGAGGTTAGGACGTGACAAAATAAAAACACCAACTCCAATATCTGCACGGAAGGTGCAAAAGTGTAGTATGAGTACAACCGACCCCACGCTAAACAGTGACGAGCTCAGAAAACGGTCAGAGTCCAATACTAATAGCCAAAAACAACTCATAATACTATCATGAAAGCAGTACAAGTAATAACTCAAAAGATATTATACTCAATTTGTTCACAGTTACGGAAAAATAGACATGCTTCTCAAGTGTAACAGTAAACCCCAAATTTCATATAGACATGCCCAAAAGATTAGTATATCAGAAAAACCCGTGATTTTTCTAGAACTTTCAACAACAAATTAGATATTTCATTTTCATATAGCATGAGGAAAGTACATCTCAATGCCTAGATGTCAATATGCATGCCAAGTCATCAACTCTCATATACTGTCTAGCATGAGGAATATACATCTCAATGCCACATGTCAAATCATGAATGTCACAATACCTTATAGCATGAGGAAAATGCATCGCTATGCCTACATGCCAAGTATGCATGTCAAGTGAATGATTTCACGGTGATATTCCCAGGTACTCTCACCCTCATCATTCTCAAGTTGATGCCTCATTTGCCCACTTCATCCAACACACACACACACACACAATTACTCAGCATTATATAGGTGCTTGGCTCATAAGCAAAGCGTGTGTATCTATATCACTTTGCTTGCGCTTACTGATAGAATGTCAGACTCCGGATGGGGGGAACCTACCCAAGCACAAATCAAAACCTTATAAGGCCTGCTATAGTGTGCAGAGCGATCGACAATAATAAATAATAGTCACAAAGCCTACATGGCCAGCTACATTGTGCAACCCGGTCCACGATGATACTCACAACACGGCTCTCAGGCCCACCCCAGTCATCAATCTCTCAAGTATCAAGGGGTCACAATCTCGTACCACTCAGCCAAAACAATGATAACATGTGATGTAACAATAAATGATGAATAGAGACTGATATATAATATGCTAATGAAGAATCATTACTGAGTTAATAATTACAGCTAGAGCAGATAACTCAAAGCAAAAGAAATAGCCTCATTAGGTCTCTACAGAATAAGCACATAGCCTAAACATGATTTCTATCATGAATCACCACTCAATTACTCTAAAAAGCAGGAATTACACGGATAGAACAAGATACAACAATAAAACAAGTCTGGTCATAGTCTAGCAGTCAACTTGAATCATGGTCACCCCGGTGCATGCCCACACGCTCATCACCTAGCATGTGCGTCACTCCAATACATTGCTTATAGCATACTTCCTTGGGTTAAATACCCTCAAATCTAAGTTTAGATATGTTACTTACTTCGAACAAGACAAATCCAATACCGAGCAAGCCAAACAATATTCTGGAAACCCTATCCCATGCGTATTAACCTCCGAACGGCTCGAAACTATCCAAAATCAACTCAAGAACATCAAATAATGCCAAAGTAAACTATCCCAAATGATAATGGTCAATATTTATACATTTACTTAAATGTCAACCAAAAACTAAAACCCAGTCCCCCCCTCGGAACCTAACAAAACTCACAAAATTCGACAAAAATTCAATTGCGAGTCCAACCGTACTAATTTCGCTCAAATCCGACTCCGAATCGATGTTCAAAACTTAAAAATTCACTTTAGGAAAATGTGGACAAAAACCTTTAATTTCTTTTTTGAAATCATCAATAAAATTCCAAAAACAATATGGAATCACGGAATATAATCAAAACAAAATAGAAAACACATATGCCAATCCATGTGGTGAAAATCGCCTCCAAAGTCGCCCAAATCCGAGCTTTATAACTCAAAATATATTAAATTGTCTGAAACCTTCGAACTAGTGTAATTTTAATCATTAAAGAGTGATACCCATCGCGATTCCAGGATTTCCTATGCGATCACAAAAAACAAACTCTACTGCCCAAAAATGCACTACGCATTCGCGATACAGCCCATGCGAACGTAATGCCCAAACATGCTAGCGCTCCGCGAACGTGACCTAAATATTCAAAATCGATTAAGGATCCATTGGCTGCCAGCTCTCCTTCATGACTCTACGCGAACGCGGTGATATGATGCGACCCCGAACACCAATCCTCACAGAGCTACACGAAGGCGACGGGAAGACTGCAATCGCGATGAAGAAATTACACAATCCAAGATTTCACCATCGCGATCGCATCCACAATATCGTGATCACAAAGACCATCCGAGACATCAGAAAATCAATAGTTCAAAATGAAAGGAAATGGTTAGAAATCGATCAGAAACTCGCTCGAGCCCCTGGGGACCGTGTCCAAACATACCAACAAGTCACAAAACATAGCACAGACCTAATCGAGGCCTCAAATTACACATAACAACATCAAAAATAATAATCGCACCACAAATCAAACTTAATGAACTTTTAAACTTTCAACTTCCAAAACTAGCACCGAATCATATCAAATCAACCTGGAATAACTTCAAATTTTTCACCCAAGTTTCAGATGAAATAAATAACCTATTCCAACTTCCGTAACAACAATTCAAGCCTGATATCATCAAAGTCAACTCTCGGTCAAGCTTATGAACATTCAAACCTTCAAATTTTCAACTTTCACCAAATAGTGTCAAAACCTTCAAGAAACATCCAAATGCAATGTCTGGGCTTACATCAAAGTCCAAAATTACCATCCAGACCTAACTGAATCATCAAAACTCTAATGCAAGGTCAAATACACAAAAGTCAAACTTGGTCAACTCTTCCAACTTAAAACTTCCTAGTTGCAAATCATTCTTCCAAATTAATCTTGAATAACCTGAAAATCAAAACCGACGATTCATGCAAGTCACAATACATCATATGAAGTTACTCAAGACTTCAAATAGCTGAATGGAATGCAATTGTTAAAATCACCGGCTGGGTTATTACAATTCTAATCATGACTTCCTACACTACAAAGCACTTGGCTACGATCTACATCAAGGAGATTGTCCGCATGCATCATGTCCTGTATCTATTAACTCGAATTGAGGAACTCAGTTTACTTTGCATTTCTAGAGAGCAATTTGGCATAAGTTGGTTAATCAAGTTGAGTTGAGCACCACATTTCATTCTTAGATGGATGAGCAGTCCGAGCGGGCCATCAGTCGACCATCCATATGGCTCCGTATGAAACCTATTATGGGAGGTGATGTCATTCTCCGATTGGTTAGTTTGAGCCGGGTGAGGCTAGATTGTTTGGAACAAATTTGGTTTGTGATGTTTTGGAGAATGTAGGATTGATTCAGGAGTGGCTTCGTACAACATAGTCCAAATAGAAGAGTTATGCTTATAGAAGGTTCATGATGTAGCTTTCATGAAGGGTGAGAAGGTTCTACTCTATGTTTCGCCTATAACGGGTGTGATGAGATTTGGGAAGAAGTGCAAGTTGAGCCCTAGGTATATTGGTCATCTCGAGGTGTTAGAGAGAGTGGGTGAGGTGGCCTACAAACTTGCTTTGCCACCCAGCTTATCGGGAGTTCATCTGGTGTTTCATATTTCCATGTTTAAGAAGTACTATGAGGATCCGTCGCATGTGTTGGATTTCAGCACGGTGTAGACGGACATGGATTTTACTTACGATGGTGAGTCGGTGGCCATTTTTGACAGCCAGGTCTAAGAATATTACATCAATGAAGGTTCAGTGGAGAGGTCAATCAATCGAGGAGGCGGCTTAGGAGACCGAGCATGATATGCAGAGAAATGGAGAAGAATGTTACGACCCGACTGGTCATTTTATGTATGTACACATAGTTCCCCTATTTGATGCTTCCCTTATGCTTCTTTATTGTTTTGTTACTTGAGGGGAAGGTTAGATTGGTCTCGGAAAAGTTTTGGAGTGAATTGGAACATTTAGTTTCATGGTTGGAAGCTTAAGTTATAAGAGCTAACCAAGGTTTGAATTTTGGGTAAAAGACCTCGGAATAGTGTTTTTATGGTTCTAATAGATTCGTAGGTGATTTGGACTAAAGTATATGTTCGGATTTGGATTTGGAGGTTCCTAGGTTGGTTTGGCTCTATTTGGCGAATGTTGGAAATTTAAAGGTTTGAAGGTTCATAGGTGTGAGCAGGAGTTGACTTTAATGCTATCAGGTTCGAAATATTTTTCCGGGAGCTGGAATAGGTTTCTTATGTAATTTGGGACTCTTGTGCAAAATTCGAAGTTATTTCGGGTTGGTTTGACGTGGTTCGACATGAGTTTTGAAAGATGGAAATTGGTTAGTTTGTTAACCTTGAATTAAGGTGTGAACTGTAGTTTTGATGTTATGTTATATGACTTGAGAACTTGAATAGGTCCAAGTTATGTTTTGTAACTGGTTGGTGTGTTTGGACGGGGTCCCAAGGGCTTGGGAGTTTTTGTAGATGGGTTTCAAATAATTTTGAGCTTGATTGGACTACTTAAGTTTTGTTGGTGTCTAGTGTACTTCGCAATCATGGAGTAGGTCTTGCCATCGCAAAGGCTCATTTTGGGGCAGCAATGTTTTGTTCTTTACATTCGTGAAAAGGGCATCGCGTTCGTGATGTATTTGAGCAGTTGGTCTTCTTTTTCACAGTCAAAAATTCACGTAGATGAATGCTTGGTTGGGAGCCAGCTAGGGCTAAGACTTCAAGTTCGTGATGCGTTGATCGCGTTTGCGTTGGCCAGTTGATTTTGTGCATTGTGTTCCCGGGTGGCAGACAACATTCGCGAAGAGCATTTTTGGGCCGCGTTCCCGAAGGGTACCACTAGGAAGAATTATAAGTTGTCTAATTTCAGGACTTAGACCTATTATTTAATATTTTGAGCCATAAACATGGAGAGGGGCGATCTTTGAAGGGGATTTCCCATGAGGCAAGAGGGTAAGTTATTTGTACTTGATTTTAACAATATATCTTTATAACCGATGGTCTACTACACATAGATTATGGGGTTTAAGGAGAAATTTGGGGATTTTGATTATGATTTTGGAGAGTGAACAATTGAGATTTTAACCTCGAATAAGAGTTAGATTTTGATCAAACTTGTATATGAATACTCATATTCGGATGATAGTGGGGATTTGTGACTGTTGTTAGGTTTCGGGAGGCAGGGCTGGGTTGACGTTGTGGGTTGACTTTTTGCTATTTGTTAAAGTGGTGCTTTATTACTTGGAATCAATTCCTATAGCATTGTTTGACGTTATTGAGTTTTTTTTTTGGCTAAATTTTAGTCGTTCGGAGCCCGATTCGAGAGGCAAGGGATTTTGGAGTATTGATTCTCGCGCTTTGAGGTAAGTGCCTTTCCTAGGATTTTCTTCAGCTTATTTTCCCCCTAGATTTTGATGCTTGCTATATTTGGTAGGTGCTTCTCGTATGTGGTGACGAGCATATTTGCATACACTGTGATTATTCATGGTCCAGGTAGACCTTAGGCTATTATGTAGGCTATGTGCTTATCTATTTGAGACATGATAGGGCTATTTTTCTATGTTGAATTGCTTGCCTTGATTGTAGTCATACTTTGTTCAGGCATGATATTATGTCCACGTGTTATATCATCATTTATGTGTACTTCTTATTAGATATCTCACAGGTTGGTGGTTTTCTTCCTTGAGTACTATGGGTTTGAGCGAATTTGCGGCACATTGGTATAATTTGTGCAGTTTATTGATTTTTAATATTGCGAGACACTGTCATATTGTGATTTGAGTGGATTAATGACTAAACTGGGGTCGTAGACCGATATTGATATTGAGGTGATGCGTACGCTCCTCCATATTGGGATGATTGTTATGGATATTGAGGTGACACGTGCACCAGGTCATTTGGTCTGAGTTATGATGATTGTTGACTATTGATTCGATCAGCACTTGAGCTAGGATCCGCACCTCTGAAGTCAAGTGATAACCCATGGTTTTAGGGCCTTGTAAGAGTAGGCACTTGATATGTGCTGAGTGAGGGGCTTCGAGCGAGGCACCTACACAGTGCAAAGAGTGTGCTTATTTGATGATTTCACTGTTACTTGGTTGATTTTTGGCATTGTTACTTGTCATGCAGGCATAAATATGTATATTCCTCATTCTCATTAAAATTCTATAACCTGAAACGGATGACATGTCACGCCCCAACCTTGGGGAGCAGGACCGGCGCATGACTGAGTCGCCTCAGTCAAGCAAGCCAACTTAGTGCGTACCATTCCACCTCACCCATGAATAATTTGAGGATAAATATAAAGAGTTAAACCCAGCAAGAGGATAGTATACACAACACCAACATTCATTCTTACTAAAACCTCATTTACAGTTACCACAATATTTCAAATTCATAGTTCTAAGAGAAAACATCCAAAAATATCCACAACATTTTTAGTTAGTTTTCCCCCACTCAAAAAATAACCCACAATATGTCTTTGCAGCCTCTATGAGAAGAAGAATACAATATGGAAGTGCCGGCGCCAAGGCCCCGGCTATACCTCAAAATAAAATGTGCAAAATCAAATGTCTTAAGGCCCCAAAGTAGAATAGGGCTCACCGACTTAGCTGAGAAGAGGTACGCCTATCAAAAACCTGAGCCACCTGCATCTATTGAAGATGCAGCGCCCCCAGGAAAACGGACGTTGATACATATTGAATAGTACTAGTATGTAAAGCTAAATACCCTCTCGTGAAATAGAATGCCAATATAAGATGGGGAAAAAACATTAAAGCAACATGGGAAAACAAATGGTATCCAAATGCCAAGTTAAAACATACCAATTTTAAAATAAAAATTAACATTTTTGTTGGGAGATCATTAGCCTCCGATCTTCAGACCATGCACATGGAGTCAAATCACAGCTCGATCGGTTGATCCATCTCCCCATGAATGAATGTGGATTGACATGGTGATATAACAACAACAACAACAACAACAACCTAGAAAAAACCCCACTAGTGGGGTCTAAGGAGGGTAGAGTGTACGCAGACCTTACCCCTACCCCGTAGGGGTAGAGAGGCTATTTTCGGGAGACACTCGGTTTAGAGACAAAAGATTCGAAACAACGATAGAAACTAGATTGATAATATCAGCAGCTTAAGAGAAAACACATAAGTGGAAGGGCAATTATAATGATAATAAAAAAATTTAAAACTAAAATAAAAATAGTGCGATAAAAAAAAATTGCTAGCAGTCCTAGTCAAAACACTATTAGACTATCCGGTACAATGAGGAAAAATGTTCGACTACCCCCTGCAACTCTAATGTTCGACCTCCACACCTCTCTATCGAGGTCCATGTCCTCAGTAATCTAGGCTCTTCCTCTGCATGTTCCTCAACCATCTAAGCCTCGCTTCCTGCATCTTGTCGTCTATGGGAGCCCCACCCACCCTCTCCCGAATATCTTTATTCCTGATCTTATCCAGCTTAGTGTGCCCGAACATCCATCTCAATATCCTCATTTATTCTACTTTCATCTTCTGGATATGAGAATTCTTGACTGGCTAACACTCAGCCCTATACGGCATGGCTGGTCTAACCGCCGTTGTATAGAACATACCTTTAAGTTTCACTGACACCTTCTTGTCACACAGGACTCCAGTCGCTAACCTCCATTTCATCCATCCCACCCCAATACGGTGCGTGACATTCCCGTTGATCTCCCCATCTCCCTGTATAATTGACCCTAGGTACTTGAAACTCTTTCTCATAGGGATGACTTATGAATCAAGCCTCACCCCTATATCTGCTTCCCCCAACATATCACTGAACTTGCACTCCAAATATTCTATCTTGGTCCTACTCAACTTGAAACCTTTAGACTCCATGGCTTGCCTCCATACATACAGTCTCGCATTAACGCTGCCTGGCATCTCATCAATCAGAACTATATCATCAGCGAACAACATACACCATGGTACCTCCCTTTGAATATGGTGTGTCGGTGCGTCCATCGCCAGGGTAAATAAGAACAGGTTGAGCGCAGATCCTTGGTGTAACCCCATAACCACCGGAAAAGACTCTGAGTCACCTCCCACAGTCCTAAACCCAGTCTTAGCTCCATTATGCATATTTTTTATCGCCCTAATATAAGCTACCGACACACCTTTCTCCTCCAGGCATCTCCAAAGAGGGTCCATAGGGACCTTGTCATAAGCCTTCTCTAGATCAATAAACATCATGTATAAATCGCTCTTCCTATCTCTGTACTGTTCCACCAATCTCCTGATAAGGTGGGTAGCTTCCGCAGTAGAACGACCCGACATGAACCCAAACTGATTTTCTGATATAGACACCGCCCTCCTTACCCTCTCTTCCACCACCCTCTCCCAAAAATTCATGACATGACTTAGTAACTTAATATATTGACATGGTGATGCGAATAAAATACAATAATAAGAAAGAGGAACCACCATGGGCGCGACATGGCATTCGACCACCACCCGATCGACTAGGTCGTCTCCCCACATATGCTGTGTGAGTCGACATCCAATTCCAACAACAATCTCATCCCAATTACGAGGAATAATATTAACACATCAATCTCATCCCAGTTAAGGGGAATAAATTTTTGCATACATCATAAGCATCCCCCGTATCCTTCATCCATGCCGCCATGGCGGGAGTAACAATCTTTGTACCAGTTTGCTGTGTGGTCCTTTAGAATTGCAGACTAAGCTGGGTGTACCCAACCTAGGGCATTAGTTCTTCTTGTGCATCCTCTTTCCACAATCATAGAATATTTCAAGAATCATCCAACATATCCCCAGGTGGCGCTTCTTATAAAACGGGCATTCCAGCTTATTGGTACAACAACCCTCTTTCGTTTCCTAGGTGCTCGCCACATGACCCGCTGGTGGGGTGACATAAAGGGGGACAAGGGCATTACCCCTAGCAACTAGTGCTTTAAATCCCTCCATGGCTCGGCCCATTCTTCCAACAAACTCTTGTGCGATCACCCCCAGATTCAATAACGGGGTCACTCCCTCCTCACTGCTTCGAACTCGGGGTCTACTCATCAAGAAAAGGGATACATGATGGGGGAAATTATTTAGCCTCTTAATTATAGATGTGTAAGGCTCCGTATAATTTCGCTAAGGAATTTGAAGTTTTGTGGTGCCAAGGTAGACTAATATATACGAAGGAGTAGTTAATCGTCGCGGCGAGCTTACTTGACGCGGTACATAATTTTTGGGTTGAAGGATGCATTGAGATTTGGTGGAACTTTTACAGAAGGAGGCAGTACTGCGGTCAATTTCGCAACCGCATATCCATTCCGCAGGCCACATAAACATCGCGTAATTGAGCAGAAAATTAGTTGAATTTTAAAGATCATTGTGCGGTCCATTTTGCGACTGCAGAATCAATTCACGGTCTGCACTTCCATCTATGATTTAGGATGAAAAATTTTGGACGGTGATTTTGGTCCATTTTGCGGCCGCATAACTGGTCTAAGGACCGCAAACCTGTCGCACACTTGTCCATACCAACCCAGCTTTTGGGATCATTTTACGGTCAATTTTGTGGGCCGCATATCTATTTTGCGGTCCTCTCTGCGATCGTAGAGTTGAGTTCGGAGGGTCCATTTTTTATCTTCATAACCCGACCACATTTTGATTAAAAGCCTTTCGGGCTCATTTTGAAGGCAAAAATCTGATATTTTTAGAGAGAAGTGAAAGTATCTTAGAGAGAGGGAGAAGACCTAGCAATTATACTCATCCATTCTTGGCCCAATCTTCAAGAATCAAGGAAGGCATTCACTAAATCATCATCTATCCAGGTAAGTCCTTCTCCTACATTTTCATGTAAGAAGTTATGGGTCCAAGTATGTTGTGGGGTTGGAGATAGACCATGCATGTGCCAATAGGAAATAGTATGTGCGGTTGTTGAACTATTTCGGGTAGTTTCTTGTTGAAATTTGTTTAGCGAGGACGGGAATACTATTCTAGAGCTTTGCGTTCGATTTTGTATAGTAGGTGTTTGACGAAATTCCAAAGAGAATTATATCATGAGAATCTTTCTAATTATTATCCGATTTTTGCTATCTTCCTATAGATTGATATTGCTAAGAGTATTGGGACGTTGTAGTAATCTAAGGAATGCTCAAGCAAGGTATGTTGGCGAAACTTCTCTCTAGAATCGTATTCCATTATGTTCCCGTAAGTAATGTAAGAAAGGCCTAGGTTCCTAATATCCCTATTCTGTGTTGTTCCTAATAGTTTCAATTATCCCAACTAAGCGTTGTGTAAAAAGATGTATATACTCAAAACGCAATTCAATTGCTCCTATCTTATCATGATCTCTTACGAGAATGTGTTCAAGTATGGTCTATGTATTAAAATGTTATAACTTCAATTCATGTTTCAAATGAAAGTTTATTATGCTTAACTTGGAAAGAAAACTCAATGCGCTTATGAATCCTATTTCTCATGTATATACTTAAGGTCTTAATTTCAAATGCTCTCCTTGTTGATAATCTATGAAGATGCTTGAAAGGGATAGAAGTGTGTATGCGATATAAAGTGTGGCCACCGTGCCAAAGATGGAAATTGTACTTGTTGCTAATAGTGCCAATGAAACGAAATGAGGTGTGAAAGATTATGAAATGAACCTTAACTCAACTGTTCCAAATTGATTCCGAAATTAGAATTGCTTAAATGTTTATGTACTCAAGTCATGTTTAAACCTTATTTATCATATTATGCTTCCCTTAGGGGAAATTTTTCAAATATGGTTGGTGTAACTGATGCATATGACTTTAACCCATGTTTCAATCGTAAATCACCATGTTCTACTTTGTAAGAATTTCCAATGTGTTTTGAGTTCTTACATGCTCATGAATTGAGACCGTGTATTGCCCTTTGTGGAAAAGTGTTTCAAAAATAAATTTATACATTACTCGTTTATGATTCTACTTGTGCTTCGATTGCCAGTCATTTTGCTCCATTCTTTGGAAAGAAACTCATTGTGTTTAAAGCCTTCATTACTAATGAACTTAAAGTTATGATTTTTAGAATATTCTATATGTTGATATTTATGATGATGATCCTTGGAAGTAAAGAAATGAAAGTATGGAATATGAGATACGACTCGTGCCATGAATGAAGAATCATATGTATGGCCAAGAGAGCCAATGAAATATTGATGTTGTGAGTGGTTGAAAGTACTAATGAAGCGACATATGTTTTGAAAGGTTGAGGTGAATGTGTTTGTATTTCTATTTCCTTTGTGTGCAAACCAAAATGTTTTTGGGAGTATCATTAGCGACCTAAGTAAGGGTTGGTTGTAATAACCCACATCCGAAACTACACGTGCTGGTGTAGGAGTGGATTGAGATATTCTCCATGATTGGGAGATTGATGTGATGAAACTATTTCCCTTAATTTGGATGAGATTGATGTTAGCTGTGAATGGGAAGTCAACCCACACGGCATATGTGGGGAGACGTCCTAGCTGATCGGGTAGAGATCGGACACCATGACGCGCGCATGGTGGTTCCTACGCTTGGTATCACCTTTTATTTCGTACCACCATGTCAATGCACATTGATTCGTGGAGAGATGGCTCAGTCGATCGAGGTTGTGATCGGACTCCATGCCTTATGTATTGTGTGAAGATCGGATGCTAATGATCTCCCAACCAAAATTGTTTATTTCCTATTTAGAAAATGGTTATGTTTTAACTTCGCATTTGGATATCATTGGTTGTTACTTGCTGTTTTAATGATTATTCCCTGGTTATATTCGTATTTTATTTTATGTAAGGACTTTTAGCTTTACGTACTAGTACTACTCCATATGTACTAACGTCCCTTTTGCTGGGAGTGCTACATCTTTAATAGATGCAGGTGGTTCAGCGGCAACTTTGATCCTCGTTAGCAGTTACCCTCTACTCTGCAGGTTATGGTGAGCCCTATTCTGTTCCGGGCCATATGTCACTTGACGTTGTATTTTGTATTTTGAGGTATAGCGGGGGGCCTTGTCGCCGACACTTCCATACTACTCTTCTGTTATACTTAGAGGCTCCGTAGACATGTTGTGGGTGGTATCCGATGTTGGGTAATGAACTAGAAGTGTTGGTATTTGTCAGACATGTTTTCCCCGTAGCTATGAACTTGTAATAGTTGGAAATTGTAAATGAATCTCCTTTGAGTAATAGAAAAAGAATGTGGAACACTTTACTATTCTCATATCTATCTCTTGTTATTGATTCTTATATTATTCATGGGTAAGGTTGGGTTGAAGGCATCAAGGAGGGTTGCTTGACTGGGGTATCTCGGTTGAGCGTCGATGGCGCTCCCAGAGATTGGGGCATGACAAGCTTGGTATCAGAACCTAAGGTTTAATGTGTCCTAGGGTGTCTTGGAGTCATGTCTATTAGAGTCCGTATTATCGGTTTGTTGTAGACCACATCCATAATTAGGAGGCTACTTGGAAATTTGGGAATTTCACCCTTCTTTGGTACTCTAAGATAGCGTGAGATAGATTAAGATAGGAAGCTAATTTTCTCATCGTGTCTCTTTTTCCAGATAGGTTCGAAGTAGCGAGGAAGGAGTGAACCTGCCATTGAATCTGTGGGAGATTGCCCATGAGTTTGTTGGGAGAATGGGTCGATTGGTTTAAGGGTTGGAACAACTAGTTGCTAGGGGAAGTACCCTTGTTCCTATCAATGTCACCGCGCCACTGGATCATGTGGTAGAGCACCTAAGAAATGAAAGAGGGTTGTTGGTACCATAAGACGGTTTGTTTGATTTTTAAGCAGCACTGTATGGGGACATGTTGGATGACTCTTGAAATATGTTATGGTTGTGGAATGTCCAAGGTTGGGTACACCCATCCCGGTCTGCCCGATTTGTGGGAAGGACCATTTGGTGTTGTGTCGTGAGTATGCTCCGGGCGTGTTAGGGGTAGTAGGCTTGAGAAATTCCAATGGCCCACATTGCAAACCAGTGCAGAGATTGTTATTCCTGCCATGGAGGCCTGGAGGAAGGATAAAGGGGTGCTTATGATGTATGCAAAAAGGGTAAATATCAGGTCAGTGGGGCGAGTCAGTTTAGTGGACCTCATCCCTGTTACGTGAAGTGTAGGAGATGTTATTCGGGGTTATGTCACTATGGTACCAAAGTATGTTATGGATGTGGAGTCGAGGGGCATCAGTTAAGGCACTGCCCCATCAACCTAAAGTCACCAAATAAGTCACTCCTTGCTCATCATTTTGAACACCGCATAATTTTTCTTGTTGTATATGTACATCTATATTGAATAGCCTACATAAATATGGTCTTAAAAAGAAACTGAATCACAAATCATTGCATGTATCTACTCTTTGAATGAGACGCATTACTCGTGAAGCCTCTTTATCACAATTCTCTTTCTGACAACCTCTAGAGGAATTGAGTTCTATAATGATTTCCTTGACATAAGTTATAACCCTAGGTTGATACTTCCCACTTGCTTCCCCAAATTCTCAACGAAGGACAATGCCTGATGAATTTCTTATAGAACCTTCTAATTCAAATGGATAATATCTGCTCACTTGTGCATGCACCATCATAACATTTACCTACATGGTATCAAATCTAATGTAAAGCAGCCTAGTGTTGAGATCTTTCCTGGCCCACTCTCCCTCTCCTGTGTATGTGGCTCACATAGTTTGAACAGTCACTTTACTCCTTTTGTGAACATTATCATTAACCCTTTTCACTATCTAGTAACATAAAAGCATATCTCAGCACCTATCATATGCGTACATGTCAACTGAAATGGTCACTTCCCCCATAAAGTTTCTCGGCATATATTCGTCATATTTTTCGTTTGGACATCTTAGTATAACTTTCAATCCACCTAGATCATACCTCAGTGAGTAAACTCACCTCGTTCCCAGTATTGTAGCGGCTCATGACGTGGCCGGGTACTGCAGCTTGAGAGTTGTTGTAGCAAAAACGTGTCTAGTTCATAACAAGTGTTCATTTTCTCTTTACACCATTACAACGTAATCTAACTGTGTTCCTTATTTGGTAAATTCATTGTGCTAGTTTCTCGACACTTGTTGGATAACCACGTGAGATCACTTTCTTCCATATGTCACTGTAACACTTCCTTTCTCATAAGGATCCTTAATAGGCTACCCGTCAAGACTGGATATAGTTTTGGGATTATCGTAGCATCATGTTTTTTTGACATGTTTTTCCCATACTTCATTAGCATATGGTTACTTCACAAAACTTGTGGCAAACTCATTATGAACATTCACAAACCTTCAATGATTACTCTATAGTGCCTCCATTGGTTATGTTATCTTTAAACACCGGGCTTGTAGAATCATTTACTATGCCATTCTCATGTGCAGAGAGTTTACTATTCATAATATTCCACATCCCTAGGTGGATAGGAGTTTTATTTTCCTTTCTCCTCGGAGCATCATATTAACCATTAGAACCTCTCTAATCAATGCATGATTTAATCTTAATATTAAGATGTCCTAGCTACATGGTTTCACTCGTGTATGGGTGAAGTTAAGTAGCCTTACCACGACCTTTCCCTCCCCACTACAAGTGGATGTTTCAAATTTTAGCACATATCTCGAACATATTAATTTGAAGGACAAGTCTATCGCATCCCTAGTCCTCTCATAAAGGGTCAATTATCGGGAAGGGTTAAGTTGCCAGAGTAATAACCTCACAAGTACTCAACCACTTTTTCAACCTCGTGGGCTTGGGGCATAGATTCCTTGTTTCAAATACTGTTAAGAGCTTAATGCAACTTCATTTATTCTTGAAACCTCTATCACATTCAAAGTGTAAGAATCTTGTCATTTCAAGTTAAACTGATTTCCCCCACACTCTAGGAGGCAACTAATGTCACGTGCTTAACTATTTCTCCTTAAAGCATACTAGTGCCGAACAAGGCAGTTATGGCATAAAACAATTACTACTGTCCCTTTCATAACTTATCGTCTTCCAGGAATAACTGATGTTAACGTCTTTATCCTCCTGATCATGCCTCCCATGTATCACATGTCTAAAACAACTCACTTCTTTTAACTCAGGATCATGTACATGGAAGCCACACTATCAATGTATATTAGTTAACTCTATGCCTCATTTATTGAATCAATGATCTCATCACAATGACTAACCATGTCAGCGCTATTGGTAGTAACCTTCATGTCTCTTAGGATATAACCTCCTAAAATACCCCTGCTCAGCATATTGATGGATTCTTGAATAATTTCAACTCAATCTTGAACCCCGTTGTTCCTCTTTGTATTAATCTAGGGGAGTTGAAGGTTCAAACATGTCATAGACAAAGCATCATTCCATGGTCAAACATATTGGGTAGGAAACTCTATGGTCATATTTATGCTAGCACATCATAGAATAATTGTTGAAGGTCGCCAGATGTTTAATTTGGGTGTTAGACGTAGAGATTTAGAGTTGTGGAAAGTGAACGGGTTATTCTTAAGATTTTCTCCACGAAGATATTATGTGAATTTTTATTGAAGGTAAAGTCGGTGTAGTTCACATTGGGCCTTATGGAATTTTGAAGGAAATAGGCCGAACTATGAGTATGATGTCCCCCATCATTGTTCTCCGTGCACCGGGTACTTCATGTGTCTACGTCAAAGAAAGTAGTTGGAAATCCTTTGTCTATCATTCCAGTGAAAGTTATTGAAGGTGAATTTAATAGATAATTGGCTTATGAGGGGTACCTAATTGTCATCCTTGTTAGACCAGTCTGGAAGTTGAGATTGCCTCCATTAAAGTGCTATGGGAAAATCTGTGATTCGAGGAGGTAACCTCGAAGACCGAGGGTGTTGTAGAAAGTAAATATTCTCACTTGTTTGCATAGCCAAATGGTTATGGTTCGAAAGGTACTTACTATGTGTTATGATTTAATATGTGCAGTTCATGTCCAGATAACACTTCATTTAAACTAATGCATGTAATGTTGAGATTAGTCTTATTGATATATATTGTGATGCTTTGTTGGGTTGTGGATGTGTTGTTAGGAGTGGTTTTGGTATTTCTCTTACTGGTGGATTGGCCTAATTACAGGGGAAACTATGCCGAAATTTCTGGAAAAACAATTGAGAGTGAGTAAAAAATTTGGGGGCTTGAGATGGGTGAAAGAAGAGATGAGTTATGTTGAGTGTTTTGGGCAAACTATGCTCCTTATTCGAGGATGAATGATCCCAAGCGGGGGAGGATGTAAGGCCCCGTAAAATTTCGCCAAGGAATTTAAGGTTTTATGGTGATGAGGTAGACTAATGTGTACGAAGGTAGTAGTTAATCTTTGCAGCGAGGTTGCTCTGTCAGGTACGGACTTTCCGGGTTGAAGAATGCACTAAGGGGTTGGTGGAACTTTTGTAGAAAAAGGCAGTTTTGCAGTTAGTTTCGAGACCGCATATCCATTTCGCGAGCCGCATACACATTGCAGAGTTGAGCAGAAAAATAGTTGAATTTTAAAGATCATAGTGCGGTACATTATGCGGCCGCACAATCGTTTCGCGATCCGCACTTCCATTGCAGATTTAGCATGAAGAATTTTGGGTGGTGATTCTGCGATCCATTTGTGGCTACATAATTGGTCTGCAGACCGCAGACCTGCCACAGACTTGTCCAGACCAATCCAGCTTTTGGGATCATTTTGCAGTCTATTTTTCCAGGCCACATATCTGTTATGCGGTCCACTCTGCAACCGCAGAGTTGAGTTCTGAGGGTCCATTATCTATTTTTATAACCCGACCACATTTTGACTAAAAGCCTTTGGGGCTCATTTTGAAGGCAAAGATATGATGCTTTTAGAGAGAAGTGAGAGTATCTTAGAGAGAAAGGGAGAAGACCTAGCAATTCTACTCATCCATTCTTGCCCCAATCTTCAAGAATCAAGGAAGCCATTAACAAAACCATTATCTATCTGGTAAGTCCTTCTCCTATGTTTTCATGCAAGAAGTTATTGGTCTAAGTATGTTATGGGGTTGGAGATAGGCAATGCATGTGCCAATAGGAAGTAGTATGTGGGGTTGTTGAACTATTTCGTGTAGTTTCTTATTGAAATTAGTTGACGGAGGAGGGGAATACCATTGTAGAGATCTGCATTCGATTTTGCATAGTATGTGTTTGACGAAATTCCCAAAAGAGTTAAATAATGAGAATCCTTCTAATTATTATCTGATTTTCGCTATCTTCCTCAAGACTGATATTGGTAAGAGTATTGGGACATTGTAGTAACCAAAGAAAAGATCAAGCATGGTATGTTGGCTAAACTTTTCTCTAGAATTGAATTCCATGATGTCTCGTAAGTTTCAAGTATGGTAGGCCCAGGTTCCTAATATCCCTGTTCCGAGTTGTTCCCAATAGATTCGATTTTCCCAAGTAAGCATTGTGTTGAAAGATGTATATACTAAAAATGTGCTCCAATTGCTCCTATCTTATCACGATCTCTTACGAGAATGTTATCAAGTATGGTCTATGTATTAAAATGTTATAACTTCAATTCGTGTTTCGAATGAAAGTCTATAATGCTTAACCTCGAAAGGAAACTCAATGCGCTTAAGACTCCTATTGCTCATGTATATACTTAAGGTCTTAATTTCGAATGCTCTTCTTATTGATAATCTACAAAGATGCTTGAAAGGGAAAGAAGTCAGTATGATATATAAAGTGTGGCCACCGTGCCAAGGACCGAAATTGTACTTGTAGCCAGTAGTGCCAATGAACTGAAATGAGGTGTGAAAGATTATGAAATGAACCTTAACTCAACTATTCCAAATTGATTCCGAAATTAGAAATGTTGGTAAGGTTTGGTGGAAGGCACTTCCAGACTACTCTTCTATTATACTTAGATGCTCCATAAACATGTTGTGGGTGTGTTTGATGTTGGGTAATGAACTAGAAGTTTTGGTGTTTGTCAAACATGTTTTCCCTCGTATCTATGAACTTGTAATACTTGGAAATTGTAAATGAATCTTCTTTAAGTAATGGAAAAGAGTGCGGAACACTTTACTCTTCTCATATCTATCTCTTGTTACTGATTCTTATATTGTTCATGGGTAAGGTTGGGTGGAAGGCATCAAGCATGCAACTTGCTTGACCGAGGTATCTCAGTTGAGTGCCAGTTGCGCTCCTCGATGTCGGCCGTGATAAGATGTGATCGACAACACAATGATAAGAAGAACTCTACTAGACACGGCTTCGAGACATCCGATGACACTTTAAAACCTTAGGCTGTGATACCAAGCATGTCATGCCCCGACCTTAGGGAGCGGGACCGGCGGTCGACTGAGTCGCCTCAATCAAGAAAGCCTAGTTAGTGCCTACCATTCCACCTCACCCATGAATAATTTGAGGATAAATATAAAGTGTTAAACCAACAAATCGGATAGTATGCACAACACCAACTTTCATTCTTACAAAAACATCATTTATAGTTACCAAAATATTTCAAATTCGTAGTTAAAAGAGAAAACATCCAACAATTTCAACAACGTTTTTAGATAGTTTCCCCCCCACTCAAAACACAATCCACAATATGTCTTCTGAGCTTTTACGTGAACAAGAGTACAATATGGAAGTGTCGACGACAAGGCCCCGGCTATACCTCAAAACACAATGTGCAAAATCAAATGTCATAAGGCCCCAAAGTAGAATAGGGCTCGCCAAATATGTTGACAAGTGGTATGCCTATCAAAAACCTGAACCACCTGATGCGGAGCCATCTGTATCAATTGAAGATGCAGTGTCTCCAGCAAAAGGGACGTTAGTACGCATGGAATAGTACTAGTATGCAAAGCTAAATACACTCTCATGAAATAGAATGCCAATAAAAGAAGAGGAAAATCATGAATGCAACAAGGGAACACCAATGTTATACAAATGCCAAGTTAAAACATAACAACTTTTAAATAAAAATGAATACTTTTGGTTGGGAGATCATTAGCCTCCATCCTCACACCATGCACGAGGCATGGAGTCCGATCACAGCTCGATCGGCTGGTCCATCTCCCCACGAATTAATGTTGAACGACATGGCGATGCGAATAAAATACAATATTAAGAAGGAGGAACGACCATGGGAGCGACATGGCATCCGATCAACACCCGATCGGCTAGTTCGTCTCCCCACATATGCCATGTGAGTCGACATCAAGGCCAGCAACGATTTCATCCCAATTAAGGGGAATAATATCAACAAATCACTCTAACCCAATTAAGGGGAATAACTTCAATCAAATCCTACACCGGCATGTGTGTTTCTGGTGTGGGCCATTACAACCCGCCTTTTCTTGTTTCACTAATGATACTCCCAAAAATAATTTTTTTTGTATATGAAGTAAATTGAAATATAAATGTATTCATCTCATAGCCTTTCATGCCATACATAGCTACATTAGCACTTTTTACCACTCATAATATCATTATTTCATTGCCTTTCTTCACCATGTATAGAGTTCTTTGCTCGTGGCACGATGGCCGTATTTCACATTTCACACTTTCATTTCTTTACTTCCAAGGATTATCATCACAAACATCAACATATAGGATATTCTGGAAATCATGACTTTAAGTTCATTAGTAATGAAGTCTTTAAACACAGTGGGTATCTTTCCAAAGAATGGGGCACAATGATTGGCATTCGAAGCACAAGTTAACATGGTAAACGATTAATACACCATTTATTCTTGAAATACTCTTCCAAAAAAGGGCAATGTATAGTTTTAACTCATGAGTATGTAAGGACTCAAAACACCTAGAACATACTATCAAAGGAGAGCATGATGATTTACCACTAAAACATGAATTCAAATCATATGTATTAGTTACAGCAATCATATTTGAACATTTTCCCACAAAAAGGGAATATCATATGATAAGGGAGATTTGAACATGGCTCTAGTATATAAGCATTTAGGAAAATCAATTATCGGAAGCAATTCGGAATAGTAGGAACAGTAGTTTGAAAAAATCACATTTGGAACTTACGAGGAACTATGATTTCTGGTTCTAGAAAAGGAGTTTAGCCAACATACCTAAAATTTGCCCCTAAATGATACTACAGTGATCCACTAAACTAAGCAACTTCAATCTACAATTAGAACATCAATGGGACAAGTATTAGTAACAAATTCCATAATTTTTGGCCATTTAAAGACTTTATGAAGCACCTATTAGGCATAAATCTCTACATCTCTTAACTATAGAATTTGTTAATCCAACTACCACCATTTACCAACAATTTATCCCACTATCATCCTTAAGTAATTTATAACATCCAACATCATATGCATGTCTAACCATCTACACCCAACCAACAAAATTTCATCAAATAATCACCCTGCAATATCTACAATGGCCAAGTATTTAAATTGGGAACTTATGGCTTCCAATCACATTCCCATAAGTTCCATTACTTATTTTATGCTCGCATACTTATATTAGACCCATGCATGTATGTCTAAGGGATTAGGATTACCTTTTGGAAGAAATCTTGCAAAACTCTCCTTTGAATTACTGGAGAAGTTCTCTTGAAAATCTAATGATTTCATTGTGGATTGAGTTATTTCTAGTGTGGAAATAAATATTATTGGCACCAAGATAATGGGGATTTCTTACCATGAAGATGGGAGGAGTTGGGGGTCTTGAAGAGTGGAGGAAAGGTCAAAAATTTGTCCAGCTGAAATGGGGAAAAAAAAAGCCCCAGAATTGACTTAGAAGAAACCTTAAGCTGGGGCGCACCCAATCTGGCAAAGTGAGCCTCACTTCGATATACATTGCATGCAAGAGAAGATAGGATCCGTGCCTGGGCTGGCGTAGCAAGCCTTACTTCGCTGTCTGCCAAAATACTGGGTGGTCTAACTTTAGTAATTTGATCATAACTTTTAGTAGGAATGACCAAATGATGAATGGCTTGATGCGTTTAAAACTAGACTCGAAGGGATACACATTAGGGGTAAATTTCATGAAAATATCTTTATATTATGAGATTTATATCCATTCAAGGTCAATTGTTATGCGAATTAAGACATCTTTTCCATTTGATACTACCAACTCGTTCCGAACAACTTCTCACAACTCATAAACCTCCTTAATATGTTCTAGAACACCTTACACGGATATTTTTATGTCAAAAATATGTGGTCATATCCCATAGGACTCCTTTCGTACTCGAAAGCATTAATCCCAATTATTGTTGGTGCACTATAATGTCTTAAATCCTAAGAAAATTCTATATGGCCTTACATGACCTAACTAATTTGATTGGAAAGCAGGCCTATTTACTGTTAATTTGAATAAATTGAACTTGTTATTCTTGAGCTTCTTTTCCTTTATTTTTATTATGCTTTTTCTGTCATTGTTGATTGTTGAATATGAGTAGCAGACTTTTCCTATCTCATTGCCATCTTCAATATGAGGTTGGCTTGCTGTTAATTGAGTACATAGGATTAGTTGTTCTGATACTACACTATGCACTTTATGTGCATATCCAAGTGCTACTGATCGAGCTGATTTTTAGAGAGTTGCACTGGCTCCTATTGTTGATTTCGAGATAACACTGTTATTTTCGTCCACAGGCCTTGGAGTCCCTTCCTTTACCTTGGTTATTGCTGTTTACGTACATCATACTGTATTGGATCATTATTCATACAATTGGACTTATTATTCTATATAGCTCATGTACACGTTGACACTAGGTTCTGGGATGGTAGTGTAGTTGTATCGCTATATTGTTTCAGTTATCTATCTTATTCGGCTTTTGAGGCTATTTCTTATTATTGTTAGAGTTTATTTCTGTATATTTGATATTTGCTTGCCTAGCAAGCAGTGTTAGGTGTCGTCACGACTTTTGTGGGATTTGGGGTCATGACAGAAGGTTTGATGCCATTACGGCCATTGTTGATAGATTGACCAATTATGCGTACTTTATGCCAGTTTTGACTACTTATGCTACAGAGAGGTTAGCCCAGATGTACATTCGGTAGATAGTTCATTTGCATGGGATGCCTAGTTCCGACATTTTAGATTGCGACGCTCATTAATTTCCCACTCTTAGAGGGTCGTATATCAAGAGTTTGGTACATAGGTTGAGCTTAGCAAGGCTTTTCACCCATAGACTGATGGTCACATCTATCTAGATTCTTGAGGACATATTGAGAGCTTGCGTTCTTGCCATTATATGAGTTCGCATATAATAAAATTTACCAATACAACATTTAGATGGTTGCGTGGTAGATGATGTCTTTCTCCCATTGGTTGGGTTGAGCCTGATAAGACTAGGCTATTGGGTACAGATTTTGGTGCAAGATGCTTTGGAAAAGGTTAATTTGAATCAGCAGCAACTTTAGACAGCTCACTCCAAGCAAAAGAATTATGCTGATAAGAAGGTTCGTGATATGACCTTTATGAAGGGTGATAATGTACTTCAAAGTGTTTCACCCATGAAGGGTGTGATGAGATTTGGCAAGAAAGGCAGGTTGAGTCCGAGGTTCATTGGTACATTTGATATGTTGGAGATAGTTGGTGAGATGGCTAATAAGCGTGTTTTCTCTCCTAGCCTCACGAGGGTACATCTCGTATTTCTTGTGTGTATGATTTGGAAGTATAACGGAGGTAAGTCACATATTTTTGACACTAGCACAATGTAGTTGGATGACAACTTGGCCTATGAAGTAGAGCTGGTAGCTATTTTTGACAAACAAGTTAGGAAGCTAAGGTCTGAAAAGATCACATCGGTGAAAGTGCTTTGGAAGGGTCAACCGAGAGAGGGGGGCATTAGATGATCTAGTTAGATATGCAGAGAAGATATCCACAGTTTTTTAACAGTCAAAATACATTTTTTCCATCTGATGGCAAACATTTATTTAAGAGGTAGAAAATATTATGACTCAATAAGTCATTTGAGCTATAAAACGTTATTTATTTATTTAAGACTTCTCGTAGGTTCAATTGGTAATTTATTACTTGCGGGTATGGGTGGTTCGGGTCCCGAATCATTTGGGAGCATTTTGGGAACACTAGAACTTGAACTTGTAACTTAAGTTAAGAGAGTTGACCAAAGTCAATGTTTTGAGTAAATGAGGTTAGATTCATAATTTGAAACTTCTAATAGTTTGTGTCATGATTTTGGACTGAGATGTATTTTCAGATTAAGACTCGAGGGTCTCAAGTGTGATTTAACACTATTGCCTGAAAGATGAAACTTAAAAGTTCATAATTTTTATTTTAACCTTGGTTGTGAGTTGTGATGTTTTCGTTGTGTTTTGAGCCCTTGGACAAGTTCGTATAGTGTATTGGACTTTGTCGGGATGGTTTGGAGGGGTCCCGAAAGGCTCGGGTGAGTTTTGAGGTTGTTTTAAGGAAGGTTCTTAAGGTAAAACCTAGCAAAATCAGCAATAACTGTACCAGTATCCACTTCAGCAATTTTTTGCAATTTCAGTCATTTTCAGCATGTACTATAAATAATGCAACAACCCGACAAGTCATTTTATTTAGTTGCACCCCGTTGTCGTTTTTATGCTTCACACATATGTGTTTATGCCTTAATGACTTGTGGGGTTGGTTAGTTTCGTTGCGGGAAGCTTTTGGGTTGATTTGGATCCTTTGATTGTTGACTTAAAAGTTTAGATTAGAAATATTGACCAAATGACTTTTTTGAAGCAGTTTTGATAGCTCTGATCGCTTCGTATCGTGATTTCGGACTAGGACATATTCCCGGAATTGAAGTCAGTGGTTAGTAGGTTGGTTTTTATTGATTTGCCGAATTTTGGCAATTTGAAGTTAAAAAGTTTGACCGTAGGTTGACTTTTAGATATCGAGCTCATAATTTGATTTTGGGACTTGGAATAGCTTTGTTATGGTATTTAGGACTTGTTTTCAAAATTTGATATCATTTTGAGTTGATTTGATAGGATTCAGACATTTAGTTATAATTCTAGAGATTCTTGAACTTTACTTTGAAAT
Source organism: Nicotiana obtusifolia (assembly GCA_002018475.1). Lineage (NCBI taxonomy): Eukaryota > Viridiplantae > Streptophyta > Magnoliopsida > Solanales > Solanaceae > Nicotiana > Nicotiana obtusifolia. Next base: position 126,482 of record MCJB01049864.1, read on the forward strand.
TCATGCGGATTAGTGTTTGATTCATAGTTTTAGATGTTACTTTTGTGTTTTGATCGTGCGAGCAAGTTCGTATGATATTTTTAGACTTGTGTGGATGATTAGTTTGAAGTCTCCAGGACTCAGATGAGTTCCAGACATGTATCATAATGGACTTGAATTGAAAATGTGTTGCTGGTACTAAGTTATCGCAAATGTGAACCTTGTGTCGCAAACGCGACAGCTGCAGCTGGTACAAAGGGCTAGGAGACGGGATTTTTCATAATATTCTCTCATTTTTGAATCCTAGACTCGGTAGGAGGCAATTTAGAGAGGGGATTTTCATCTACAAACTTTGGGTAAGTGATTCTAATTCCAATCATTTTCCATTAATATATCTTAGATTTTAACATCTAAATCATGTGAATCAAACTGTAAATTGTGGAACTTTGTCAAGTTTTTGAAAAATAAGAAATTGAGTTTTGAGAGTCGATTTGGACTCGCAATTTGAAACTAGTCATATGTATGAACTCGTGGGGTCATGGGTAGGCGGAATTTAACATTGGACCCGAGTTGACCGGGCGGACCCCAGGTTGATTGTTCTTTACTTTTTGGGAAAAGCTTAAAGATCATAGTTTTATCTATTGTAATCGATTTCCCTTGCATTTTTTAATGAAATTAAGTCGATTTTGGTTAGGTTTGAGCCATATGGAGGAGAATTTTAGGGGAAAAGCTATTTACAAGAGTTGAATTTGGCCTAGTTCAGGTAGTATCTTGTCTAACTTTGTTTGAGGGAACTACCCCTTAGGATTGGTATTGATTGGTTCGTTTATGTTATGTGAAGGTCGTGTAGAAAAGGTGACGAGTGGGTGCACGTGATGTATGTGGTATTTGACTAGTTTATGCTACTTATACTCATTCCATCCTTTAGTTGAATGTCATATTATGTTCTAAATTCTCATAGCCAATCTATTCTTACCTATGAGTCTATCCTTACATGCCTTAAATGAGTTCGTTAACACTTGTTGTACATCCTAAATAATATGTGGTTCTCATGCTTCAGTTGAACTTGTTGCCTCTTCTATTTTTACATGCTATCTCTTCATTATTGATTATCATTATTTGAATTTATTTCTCATGTTATCTCTTTTATTGTTGATTTACATTATTTGAATTCATTGTTACACATTATCTCTTCCATTGTGAGTATTCGTACATATTATCACGGTTAAACATTATATCTCTCATTGTTGAGGCAAAACTGTTTATTGTTGAGCATATTACATTCATTGTTGTGGATGATATTCTTGTACACGTTGTGGTCGAGCCATGGGTTATTATTGTGGAAGCATTGATATTATTGATTGTGGCAAGTTGTGATATATGGGCGCTTTTTGTGCGAGTTATTATTGCGATGTGATATTGACGCACAAACGGTGGTATAAGGCTTGGGGTTAATGTGCATGTGGCGGTATAAGGTGGGACGTATGTGCGTGTTGCTTGTAGTGGAACTACGTGAAGCCACGTAGCGTCATAAGGTGGGCTAAAGTGCGTGTAGCTATTTCGAAAAACCTATTTCCAAAACCTATTTCAAATGTAAGGCTCGCGCGCCGGTATAAGGAAAGATTGTGATTGAAATTGAGAAATGTGAATTCGAGGCGGTACCTCAATTGTGATTCTTGATTTACACGAGGCGGTACCTCGGTTCTGATTCTTATTGCATACGAGGCGGTACCTCGTTGTGATTCTTGTTGTTTATCTCATGTCGCAAAGAATTTTGGTGGGAACATTTCTTGTCGTTTTGTCCTTCCTGCTTCTATGAGTTGTTGTCTGTATATGATCATTGTGGTTCTCTTTTATTGCTCCCTTTATGTTATTTCCATGCTTAAATTTCGGTGTTAGTTTATGCTATTATCTTGTTTCGTGTCAGTTATTACTACGCTTTCCATTATTACTCGATCTTATGTTTTCATATTGTTTATTATTTATATCCTAGTAGGTATCTTGACCTGACCTCATCACTACTCTACCGAGTATAGGCTTGATATTACTGGATACCATTGCGGTGTACTCATAGTACGCTTATGCACATCTTTTTGTGCAGATCCAGGTACATCTATTCGTGCCGGACACTAGATTTGATTTGAGTAGCTGCTTGTGGAGACTTCAAGGTATACCTGCTCCATGTCCGCGGGCCTCGGAGTTACCTTCTTTTACTTCTAATGATGTTGTATTTTACATTCAGAAAATGATGTAGTGGATTCTTTAGCTTAGTATGTAGAGATTATGACTCAGCTCCACCGATCTTGGGGAGTTTATTGTTGAGATTCCATTTTCAGAAGATTTTATGAGTTTATCAGACTTGTTTTTAGTATTTTATTAATTCTATCGTTACAGTTGTTATCAAATGTTAGGCTTATCTGCTCGTCGAGACTAAGTGCCATGACGACATCCTATGGAGGAAAATTGGGATCGTGACAAGTTGGTATCAGAGATATAGGTTCATAGGTGTTACGAGTTATAAGTAGGTATAGTCGAGTCTTGCGGATCAGTACAGAGACGTCTATACTTATCTTCGAGAGGCTTCGGAACAGTTAGGAAAACTTCACTTCTTTGATTCCTAATTGTGCGAATTAGTTGACTTCCAAAAACTAAATCTTTGACTTTCTATACTCTCACAGATGGTCTGGGCACGCACTGCTGGATCCGAAGATTAGACATTCGCGCCCCTGCTAGAGCTATGAGAGGCCGGGGCCGTGGCAGAGGTTGAGGAGGGGCACATGGTGTGGCCAAAGCACCTACTCGAGCTGCGACAGAGGAGCCACCAGTAGCTCTACTCGGGTGACAAGCACTCGAGGCGCCTGTTGCCACCTTAACACATCAGGAGACCCTCGCACAGTTACCGAGCATGTTCCGTACCTTAGCTCAGGCAGGGTTGATTCCACTTGCACCAGCCACATCGCAGGCTGTGGGAGGAATTCAGACTTCTGCGGCCTATACCCAAGAGCAGCGGGTGCATTTTCATCAGGTCTCGGAGATTATACCAGTAAAGCCTGTTATTCCGGTTCAGCCAACGTGCAGCAACATTTGAGGAGGAGCAACTTTAACTTGAGAGGTTCAAGATGTACCACCCTCCTACTTTTAGTGCTTTAGCTTCAGATGATGCACATGGTTTTCCTGAGGAAAACCACAGTATTCTCCATACCATGGGTATCATGGAGACGAGCGAGGTTGCTTTCACTACTTTCCAGCGGTCCGAAGCGGTATACTAGTGGTGGCGGGTATACGAGGATGTTAGCCCAGCCGATGTAGCTGCACTTACATAGACTCGATGTTCAGAGTTGTTCTCGAGAGATTTGTTCACCAGACCTTTAGGGATGCATGGTGCGTGGAGTTTGAGCTGCTGCGCCAGGGTACTATGATAGTGTAAAAGTATGCAGTCAAATTCTATGATTTGTCCAGACATGCACCTTCCTTGGTTTCTATTGTCAGAATCAACATGGACCGAGAGCTGGAAACAGATACCCTATATCAGCAGGTGGTTGAGATTGCACGGAGGTTGGAGGGTATGCGAGGCCGTGAGAGAGAGGACAGGGAGGGCAAGAGGCCTCGAGGTACTGGAGGATTTAGTGGTGGCCACGATGTAGCTACAGCCCATTATGGTATAGGCTACGTCAGTCGTCTAGTTCACTCAGCCTTTCTAGCTTCTAATGGTGTTCCGCTTATTCAAAGGTCTCAGGGTGCACACTTTACTCAGCCACTTTCTCATGAACCTCCTGCACGGGGTGCCTTCGGCGGTTAGTCTGGCAGCCCAGGCCCCAGCCAGTCCTAGCAGCCACACCCACCGAGAGCATGCTTTGAGTGCGGTGATACCCGTCATATGGGCCCATTTCTATTCCACCATATCGTATGGACCCAGTGGAGTTGATGGAGTTAAAGGAGCAGTTGCAAGAGTTTCTTGAAAAGTGTCTCATTCGGCCTAGTATGTCGCATTGGGGTGCTCCGGTTTTGTTTGTGAAGAAGAAGGATGGTACTTTGCGCACGTGTATTGATTATAGGCAGTTGAACTAGGTTACAGTGAAGAAGAAGTATCCATTTCCTTGCATTGATGACTTGTTTGATCAATTACAGGGTGTTAGGGTGTTCTCAAAGATAGATTTGTGATTAGGTTATCATCAGCTAATGATTCGGGATTTGGATATTCTGAAGGCTGCCTTTAGGACTCGGTATGGTCACTACGAGTTCCTTATGATGTCATTTGGACTGACCAACGCTCCAGAGGCGTTTATGCACCTGACGAACAGTGTATTCCAGCAATATCTTGATTCATTTGTCATTGTGTTTATTGACGACAACTTGGTATACTCCCACAGCCGGGAAAATCAAGAGCAGCACTTAAAAATCGTGCTCTAGACCTTGAGAGAGAAGAAGTTGTATGCAAAATTCTCAAAGTGTGAATTCTGGCTTGATTTGGTGGCGTTTTTAGGTCATGCGGTATCGAGTGAGGGGATCAAGGTAGATCCGAAGAAGATTGAAGCAGTGCAAAGCTAGCCCATACCGTCTTTGGCTATGGAGATCCAAAGTTTCTTTTGTTTGGCCGGGTATTATCGTCGTTTCGTAAAGGGTTTCTCATCCATTGATGCACCTATGACCAGATTGACCTAGAAGGGTGCTCATTTCCGATGGTTCGAAGAGTGTGAGGCGAGCTTTCAAAAGTTCAAGACTGATTTGACTACAGCCCGGTGTTGGTATTATTTACGGGCTCGGGATCTTATATCGTGTATTGTGATGCATCATGTGTTGGCCTTAGCACAATGTTAATGCATGACGGTAGGGTGATTGCCTATGCGTCTCGACAGTTGAAGACCCATGAGAAGCATTTTCCGGTCCACGACTTATAATTGGCAGCTTGTTCATGCATTCATCCTAATCACATATATGAACTCGGATTTTGACTCAGATTTTGAAACTAATCACATATATGAACTCATGGGGTCATGAGTAGTCGGAATCTACCATTAGACCCAGGTTTTGACCGGGTAGGCCCCGGGCTGACTTTTGTTGACTTTTTGGAAAAAGTGTAAAATCTTAGCTTTATTTATTGTAATCGATTTCCCTTGTATTGTTTGATGATGTTAAGTCGATTTTGGTTAGATTTGAGTCGTGTGGAGGGAAATTATAGGGGAAAAGCTATTTAGAGAGTTGAATTTGGCCTAGTTTAGTTAAGCGTCTAACTTTGTGCAGGGTAACTACCCCTTAGGATTGGTATTGATTGGTTCATTTGTGTTATGTGAAAATAGTGTAACTTTGTGCAGGGAAATTATAGGGGAAAAGCTATTTAGAGAGTTGAATTTGGCCTAGTTCAGTTAAGCGTCTAACTTTGTGCAGGGTAACTACCCCTTAGGATTGGTATTGATTGGTTCATTTGTGTTATGTGAAAGCAGTGTATGCAAGGTGACGAGTGGGTACATGGGTGATACGTGTTATTTAACCGGTTAGGCTACTTAGACTCATTCCATGCTTTAGTTAAATGTCATATCATGTTCCAAATTCTCATAGTCAATCTATTCTTACTTGTGTTAATCTATCCTTACATGTCTTTAATGATTTCGTGAACACTTGTACTACATCCTAATTGATAAATTATTCTCATTCTTTAGTTGAACTTGTTGCCTCTTTTATTTTTACATGTTCTCTCTTCGTTGTTGATTATCATTATTTGAAGTTATTGTTCATGTTATCTCTTTCATTGTTGACTATCATTATTTGATGTTATTACTCATGTTATCTCTTTCATTTGATTTCCATTATTTGAAGTCATTGTTACACGTTATCTCTTCTATTCTGAGTATTCTTATCTATTATCGTGGTTAAATATTATCTCTTTCATTGTTGAGTTATTGGTGTTGATGTTGTGGAAGCTATTATCACATTGAGGCGAAACTGTTTATTTTTAGACATCTTTCTTGTTGAGCATTTTACATTCATTGTTGTTGTTGATATTTTTGTACACGTTGTGGTGGAGCCATAGTCTATTATTGTGGAACTATTGATATTGTTGATTGTGGAAAGCTGTAATATATAGGCACTTGTGGTGTGAGTTGTTATTACGATGTGATATTGACGCGCATGCGGCGGTATAAGGCTTGGGTTAATATTCATGCGGTGGTATAAGGAGGGACTATTGCGCGTGTTGCTTGTAGGGGAACTATGTGAAGCCATGCGGCGTCATAAGGTGGACTAAAGTGCGTGTAGCTATTTCTGAAAAACTGTTTTCAAAACCTATTTCAAATATAAGGCTCACGCGACAGTATAAGGAAAGATTGTGATTAAAATTGAGAAATGTGAATACAAGGTGGTGCCTCGATTTTGATTCTTGATTTAGACGAGGCAGTACCTCGGTTGTGATTCATATTGTACAGAAGGTGGTACCTCGTTGTGATTCATGTTATTTATCTCATATTGCAAAGAGTTTTGGTGGGAACATTCCTTGTTGTTTTGTCCTTCCCGGTTCTATCAGTTGTTGTCCGTATATGATCGTTGTGGTTCTCTTTTATTGCTCTCTTTATGTATTTCCATGTCTAAATTTCGGTGTTATTTCATGCTATTATCTTGTTTCGTATCAATTATTTCTCCACTTTCCATTATTATTCGTTCTTATGTTTTCATACTGTTATTTATATCCTAGTAGGTCTTGTATGGGGTCGACTTGGATTTCTTGCATATGGACAAATCGGGCTCGAGTTTATACGGTCGGTATTAATCGTAACTACTGCTCGATAAACCGGGGTCGAGGTATCAAAGATCGAAGGTCGAGACCAAACAACATCGAATCAGAACACGAAATCATGATGCCCGAGATGAGTTTGTCGAGCTCGATTATGGGAAATGTCCTAGGATAAGTTATCAAATCTCCGTAACGAAAGGACCGAAAATCCCGTGATATGTAAATATCTCAGCGGGAATCACGGCATCAATCAACAAGACTGTTAAAATGAGTAAATCAAGGGATATTTTACCTTGTAAACAGATTCTTGCCTTGTATAAGAGATTATCCCCTCTCTATATAAAGGGGAAATGTAATTGTAAAAAGCAACTCATGAAACAATCATTGATACTTATAAAGCTTTTATCGTTGCTTTATTCGTTTGGTCTCTTTTATATCTGTTGTTCATCTTGGAGAAATTAGTCAAGGCGAACACTATTCAAGGCTTGTGGTTTGCATTTTTTCAATTTACTTACTTACTTTGATCTCTATTATATTATTCATTATTTGTATTAAACCAAATCACGTGTCCTTAAAATCACGTATAAAGTTAATTGTTATCCGAAGCCAAGGGTAAATAGTTTGGCGCCCACCGTGCGGCTAAGGATAATAGTGAGTGTTTGATACAATTTTTTGTCACGCAAATTATTTTACACTTGCTTTGTGAAGTATCTCTAATTTCAGGTTACATTACAACTATGTTGCATTTACAATCTGTGCCTTTGTACGTCGATAATGAATTTGATCATCAAGGCGAAAACAAAGACATAACATTCGGTGATGAAGTTCCGATCGACGCTAATTCACAAGTTGCAGTCGATGTAGATCGAACTACTGGTCCGTCAAATAGTGTTCGTAGGGAACACCGATCAACAACACAGGGCCCCCAAAACGACGAAGGAGACGGGATTAGCCTCAGAATGATCTTTGACATGTTGCAAGCCCAGTAGGCAGCCATTGCTCAATTACAAAATCGAAGTCAAATATCGAACAAAGTTGAGTTCGGTCCTTTTCGGGGAACTGCTCCTGAGAATGAACAAGTCGCAAAAGAGACGAATGAAGGCGGATCGAAAGCAAACTCCAGGATCATGAGGATGCTCGAGGAATTAACCAGACGAGTCGAGTCTGGAGAGAAAAAAATCGAGGCTAACGACGAAAAGGTGGAAACATACAATTCCAGGGTGGATCAAATCTCTGGAGCACCCCCGATATTAAAAGACTTGGATTCCAAAAAATTTGTACCGAAACCTTTCCCATCGAGCGCTGCTCCAAAATGAATACCCAAGAAATTCCGCATGCCGGAAATTCCCAAGAATAATGGAAGAATCGATCCAAAAGAGCATGTTGACCGCAAACACATGCACCATAAAAGGAAACGACTTAGAAGACGACGAGACCGAGTCCGTTCTTTTGAAAAAGTTCGGGGAAACCTTGTCAAAGGGGGTCATGACATGGTATCATAATGTACGCCCTAATTCCATTGACTCTTTCGCTATGCTGGCAGATTACTTTGTAAAAGCACATGTAGGCGCTATCAAAGTGTAAACGCGGAAGTCGGACCTGTTCAAAGTCAGACAAAAAGATAATGAGATGCTCAGAGAATTTGTATCTCGTTTTCAGATGGAGCGGATGGACTACCACCGATCACTAACGATTGGGCTGTTCAGGCCTTCACCCAAGGGCTCAGTGCTCGAAGTTCGACGGCTTCACAGCAACTCAAACAAAACTTGATAGAATATCCAGCAGTCACATGGGCGGATGTACATAACCGATACCAATCGAAGATCAGAGTCAAAGATGATCAACTTGGAGCCCCATCGGGATCTATTTATCCTGTTAGAACTCATGATAGGGTTCGAAGGGAGATTTATCGTGAACTGAGACTAAATAGAGATCGGCATCGGCCATATCATGGGGATAGAAAAATCACTACAGCAAGGCAGAACTCCCCGGGACGCGAAAGGAGAAACGATCAAGGTTGGAGTAACCGAGGGCCCATAATGAAAGGCAATTTCGAGAGAACCACCGGTCACCAAGAAGCACCACGGTTATCGAAATACAATTTCAATGTTGATGCGGCTACTCTCGTATCAGCTATCGATCGCGTCAAGGACACCAAATGTCCTCAATCGTTTAAATCGGATCCGGCCTAAAGGGATTCTAATCTGATATGCAAATATCACGGTACACACGGACACAGGATAGAAGATTGCCGGCAATTAAGAGAGGAGGTGGCAATATAATCCGATCATGGGTTATAGAACAACTCGGTCCGACAGATCGAATTGTCCCTACAGTTCGAGTACTCAATGGGTTCAACATGGCGTGTGAAACAACCAAGGGCGAGATAACGTTGCCTATAAACACTGCCAGTACCATTCGAGAAATGAAGTTTTGCGTAATCGATGGAGACATTAGGTACAACGCTCTATTCGGGAGACCATGGATCCACGACATGAGAGTCATACCTTCGACGCTGCACCAAGTACTGAAATTCCCATCACCTGATGGAATTATAATGGTTTACGGGGAGCAACCAGCTGCAAAAGAAATGTTCGTAGTGGAATAAATAACACTATTACCAGTAGTTTCTTCACAAAAGGTCTAGAACAAGATGAAATAGCAATCACATACATCATCCTCGACAAACATAGATGAACAAGCATATCTCGAGGATGACGATTACGGAATCCATAGATCCTTCATTAGTCCTGATGAATCCGATGCAGCCAAATCGACAATTGAGGAGCTCGAGCAAGTCTCACTGCGAGAAGACTTGCCAGATCGAAAGGTATACAGGACAAAACTTATCCAATTTCTTATAACTAATAAAGATTGCTTCGCTTGGTCCCACCTTGATATAACAGGTATACCACCATAGATAACAACTCACAAGCTAAGCCTAGATCAGAAGTTCTGACCGGTCAAGCAAAAAAGGAGGCCTCAATCCGAGATCAAACACGCATTCATCAAGGATGAGGTAACTAAGCTTCTAAAGATAGGGTCCATTTTGGAGGTTAAATACTTAAAATGGTTAGCAAATGTAGTATTAGTCCCTAAAAAGGGGAATAAATTAATAATGTGCGTAGAATATAAGGATTTAAACAAGGCATGCCCTAAAGATTCTTTCTTTTTACCCAACATCGATCGCATGATCGATGCTACCGCTGGCCATGAGACCCTTAGCTTTCTCGATTCTTACTCTGGCTACAACCAAATACGAATGGACCCGGATGACTAGGAAAAAACATCTTTCATCACTAAGTATGGCACATACTGTTACAACGTGATTCCATTTGGGTTAAAGAACGCAGGGGCCACTTACCAACGCCTAGTAAACGGAATGTTTGAAAAACAACTAGGGAAAACGATGGAGGTTTATATTGATGATATGTTAGTTAAGTCCCTGCGAGCAGAGGACCATTTGAACCATTTGCAGGAAACATTCGACGTGCTGAAACAATACAACATGAAGCTGAACCTGAAGAAATGTGCGTTCGGTGTGGGCTCAGGCAAATTCCTCGGTTTAATGGTCTCGAATCGAGGAATAGAAATCAACCCCGAGAAGATCAAGGCTATCGAAGACATCATAGTTGTGGATAATGTAAAGGTTTGGGACGATTTATTTCAAGATCATCCGATAAAAGCCACCAATTTTTCAATCTATTGAAAAAGAAGAACAACTTCTCGTGGACCCCGGAGGGCCAAAACGCGTTAGAAGAGCTTAAAAGGTACCTGTCTAGCCCACCTTTGCTGCATACACCGAAAACAGGGGAGCGGCTATACCTCTACCTTGCGTCTCGGAAGTAGCAGTAAGTGTAGTCCTAGTTTGAGAGGAACAAGGTACGCAGTTTCCAATTTATTACGTTAGCAGAACATTAGGCGAGGCTGAAACTAGATNGCAACCAGCTGCAAAAGAAATGTTCGTAGTGGAATAAATAACACTATTACCAGTAGTTTCTTCACAAAAGGTCTAGAACAAGATGAAATAGCAATCACATACATCATCCTCGACAAACATAGATGAACAAGCATATCTCGAGGATGACGATTACGGAATCCATAGATCCTTCATTAGTCCTGATGAATCCGATGCAGCCAAATCGACAATTGAGGAGCTCGAGCAAGTCTCACTGCGAGAAGACTTGCCAGATCGAAAGGTATACAGGACAAAACTTATCCAATTTCTTATAACTAATAAAGATTGCTTCGCTTGGTCCCACCTTGATATAACAGGTATACCACCATAGATAACAACTCACAAGCTAAGCCTAGATCAGAAGTTCTGACCGGTCAAGCAAAAAAGGAGGCCTCAATCCGAGATCAAACACGCATTCATCAAGGATGAGGTAACTAAGCTTCTAAAGATAGGGTCCATTCGGGAGGTTAAATACCCGGAATGGTTAGCAAACGTAGTAGTAGTCCCTAAAAAAGGGGATAAACTAAGAATGTGTGTAGATTATAAGGATTTGAGTAAGGCATGCCCAAAAGATTCTTTCCCTTTACCCAACATCGATCGCATGATCGATGCTACCGCTAGCCATGAGACCCTTAGCTTTCTTGATGCTTACTCTGGCTATAACCAAATACGAATGGACCCTGCTGACCAAGAAAAAACATCCTTCATCACTAAGTATGGCACATACCGCTACAACGTGATGCCATTCGTGTTAAAAAATGAAGGAGCCACTTAACAACGCCTAGTAAATCGAATGTTTGAAAAACAACTAGGAAAAATGATGGAAGTTTATATTGATGATAAGTTAGTTAAGTCCCTGCGAGCAGAGAAGCATTTGAACCATTTGCATGAAACATTCAACGTGCTGAAGCAATACAACATCAAGCTGAACCCGGAAAGATCAAGGCTATCGAGGACATCACAAGTTGTAGATAATATGAAGGCTGTAGAAAAGCTGACAGGCCGTATAGCCGCTTTGGGATGATTTATTTCAAGATCATCCGATAAAAGCCATCGATTTTTCAATCTATTGAAAAAGAAGAACAACTTCTCATGGACACCGGAATGCCAACACGCTTTAGAAGAGCTTAAAAGGTATCTGTCTAGCCCGCCCTTGCTACATACACCGAAGACAGGTGAACGGCTGTACCTTTAACTTGCGGTCTCGGAAGTAGCGGTAAGTGGAGTTTTAGTTTGAGAAGAACAAGGTACGCAATTTCCAATTTATTACGTTAGCAAAACCTTAGGCGAGGCTGAAACTGGGTATCCTCATTTGGAAAACCTGGCACTCGCTTTGTTGAGTGCCTCGAGGAAACTGAAGCCTTATTTCCAATGTCATCCCATATGCGTTGTAACAACTTACCCGTTAAGAAGCATAATGCATGAGCCAGAGCTCTCCGAGCGATTGGCCAAATGGGCTATCGAAGTAAGTGGGTATGATATCGAATATCGACCCCGAACCGCCATTAAATCTCAGGTGTTGGCAGATTTCGTCGCCGATTTTACACCATCCCTAATACCCTAGGTCGAAAGAGAGCTACTGGCTGGATCGGGGACTCCTTCGGGAATGTGGACCCTGTTCACAGATGGTGCCTCGAACGCGAAGGGATCGGGGCTTAGTATCGTGCTAAAGCCCCCAACAGGTAATACAATTCGACAGTCTATCAAGACTGTGAAATTAACTAATATTGAAGAAGAATATGAGGCCATGATTGCATGTTTAGAAGTAGCCAAAAGCCTAGGAGCGGAAAAATCGAAGCTAAGTGCGCCTCCCTTCTTGTGGTGAATCTAGTCAACAGAACTTTCGAGGTCAGAGAAGGGCGAATACAAAGATATTTAGACAAACTACAAGCTACCCTGCATAGGTTCAAATAATGGACCTTACAACACATACCTCGAGAGCAAAACTACAAAGCCGATGCCCTCGCCAGTTTGGGATCATCAGTCGAAGATGATGAGATCGAATCTGAAAAGGTCGTACAACCTCATGAGGTTGGTAGTGGAAGAAGGCCACACGGAAATCAATACGACGAGTCTGACCTAGGATTGGAGGAACAAATACATAGAATACCTCAGCTCTGGAAAACTCCCCCTCTGATCCAAAAGAATCAAGAGCCTTGCGCACGAAGGCGGCTCGATTCTGTTTATCCGATGATGGAACTCTATTTAGAAGAATGTTCGGCGGCCCCCTCGTGATATGTCTGGGACCGGGTGAAACCGAATACATTTTAAGAGAAATCCACGAAGGCACTTGTGGGAATCATTCCGGTGCCGAGCCCCTAATCCGAAAAATAATCAGAGCCAGTTATTATTGGATCGACATGGAAAAGGACGCGAAGGAGTTCGTTCGCAAATGTGACGAAAGGCAGCCGATTTTTCATGCTTTGGTCTTATTATCTCACCTAGCGAGACGCCCCACCGCAGAGAGCTAGGCAAAAGCGAATCACTTTTTGAGGCCGGTTTGGATGAGCGTGGGCAAGTTCGGGATTCACTATCGCTTTCCGCTGTCAAAGACATGCCCTAGTGATCTATCAGCCTGGGGAAACATTGCATTCAGTCTTATCACTATGGCCGTTCATGAAAAAAGGAATGGAAATCGTTGGCCCTCTTCCCTACACACCAGGTAAGGCTCAATTCATTCTTTTTATGACTGATTATTTCTCTAAATGGGTGGAAGCGCAGGCATATGAGAAGGTTTGGGAAAAATAAGTAATCGAGTTCATTTGGGATCACATCATATGTCGGTTTGGGATGCCATCAGAGGTCGTGTGTGACAAGGGGAAACAGTTCGTTGGCAGTAAAGTGACAAAGTTCCTCGAAGATAACAAGATCAAAAGAATCCTATCAACGCCATACCACCCTAGCGGGAATGGATAAGCCGAATCTACCAACAAAATAATTCTTCGAAATCTCAAAAAGAGGTTAACCGATGCGAAGGGAAAATGGAAAGAGATATTGCTTGAAGTCCTTTGGGCGTATCGTACGACCGAGAAATCTTGCACCGGAGCCACTCCCTTTTCCCTGGTGTACGGTGCTGAAGCTTTGATACTGGTCGAAGTCGGTGAACCAAGTGTCAGGTTCCGCTATGCGACTGAAGAATCGAACCACGAGGCTATTAATACGAATCTGGAACTATTGGACGAAAGAAGGGAAGTTGCCCTCGTTCGATTGGCCGCTCAAAAACAAAAGATCGAAAGATACTACAGGAGGAGAACTCATCTTCGACATTTCGACATTGGAGATTAGTACTCAGGAAGGTCACACCCAACACACAAAACCCGAACAAAGGGAAATTGGGACCGAACTGGGAAGGACCTTACTCCATCATAAAAATCACCGGACAAGGATCATACAAGCTCGGAACGATGGACGGCAAACAGTTGTCAAATAATTGGAACATAAATCACTTGAAATGATACTACTGTTAAGGTACGATCCTTCTTTCCTCATTTTTAAGTGTTTTTATACTACACCGACAAGCTAACTTTCGCATGTATCAAGTAAAGTGGCCTCGAATCGGAAAGTACGGGATGTTCGGAGTCAAAGCACGCTTTGCATTCTTTTTCCCTTCGACCGGCTTTGTCCCAAATTGGGTTTTACGGCAAGGTTTTTAACGAGGCAACCAGTAAAACGTGCTAACTTAGATTTGAAGACCGATCATAGATCGATGACAACAATATTCTGTGCTAATCATCGATCGACCTTAAAAATCGGGAGGCTGCTTGGCTACTTCAATTCGGGGAAACATCCCTAAAGTCAAGATCATTAGGAATCGATGTAAGGGTCAAACGGTCAAAGGAATCGTACCCAAATAGATTGATCTATCCCCTAATTAAACTGTACAAGCATGCGAACAAGAATAAAGATCTCTTGAACCAATATCCTGTCTCCGAGCCCAAGGGCTATTTTGATTTTCTTTGTTCAATTAAATACTGCCATCGCTCTGGGATTCATCCGAAAATCAAATTTATTCGAAGGGGAATAAGAACCCCAATTCTTAAAAGGCCAAGGCGATACCGAGTTAATGAAACTCGAAGGGGAATAAGAATCCCGATTCTTAAAAGGCCAGGCGATACCGAGTTAATGAAACTCGAAGGGGAATAAGATCCCCGATTCTTAAAAGGCCAATCCATACCGAGTTAATGATTTAAAGGGGAATAATACCTACTAAGGCCAACCCCGATTCTTACAAGGCTAAGGCCATATCGAGTTAATGAAACTCGAAGGGGAATAAGACCTACTAAGGCCAACCCCGAATCTTTACAAGGCTAAGGCCATTCCGAGTTAATCGAATGAAAGAGAAACCTACTAAGACAGATCCCAAAATTGGTCAATTCCAAATTGAGTTCGAGGAACAGAAATTTACCGAGACAAACCATTTATAATGGAAAGAATTAAAAAAACTCAGCAATGAAAGAAGGAAAGGAAAATAGGCTTTTATATATATACAAAATATGATTAAAAAGATGGGGAAATCATTATATAATATAAAAAAAAAAAAAAAGACAAGAGAAGGCGCTTCATTCCGAGTTCTCGGAGTCATCTTCCTCCGGAAATGCTTGCTTTTTGACTTCGGCCTCGATCCTTTTGGCATCCTCGATCTCAGCTGATAGATCAAAGCCCCGAGCATGTACCTCCTCGAGGACGAACAGGCGAGTTTGCCACTTCATGTGATCAACCAAAATTTTTGACTGATCTTGAGCAGCCTCGGCGTCAGCCTTGTACTGGGCCACCAGCTCATCGGCCTCAACTTTGGTTGCAGCAGCCTCCGATTTTGTTAGATGCAGCTTATTGGCCAAAACATCTCTATCCGAGGTGATCACGCTGACTTGGGATTGGAGTGCGTCAGTGCTCTTAGTCAGAATCTCGATTCTCCCTTTTGCTTCCGTCAGTTGAGTTTCTGATGAAACTAAATGAGCACGGAAGGCCTCTTTTTCCGAAGCCAGACTTTTTCACTCATTGGCTTTAGCTCTAACCTCGTTTTCCTCGGATGGGAGTTGGGTTATTAGATCGATCTATTGCCCCATCTGCTCGATTAAGCCAAAATTCTCTCTCCGTACAAAATCCAGTTTGGCCCGAAGGCTCACCCTCTCCCCTTCGAGACGCTCGCAACGTGCCGATTCTTCCCGCTAGCGAAGAAAAGCCTCATGATAAAGCACCGAGGCTTGCAAACACAAAAGGAAATATGGTAGTTAGTCAAAGTTTTAAAGTGCAAAACAGTGGACACCAGATAAGGCTTATCTGAAACTTACCTTATTCAATGCTTGCTGAGCTTTATTGAACAAGCAGGGTACATCCATCTCGTTCATCTTAGCTTGATCTTCTTCGGTCACCAAACACCGAAGATAGCTAGCCACCCCTACAGGAGCAGAAAGGACCCTAGCATCTTCAGGAACGGCGAAGGTTATGATCCGCTTCCGATCAGGATCTGAACTCGGAGCAGGAAATCTATCGACCAACTTCGGACCGAAACAAACCTTGCTCGTACCAGTGGAGAGACTTTTCCTCAGTACTTCTAGGTTATTGAGCCCAAAGGTATCCTCTGTAGATGTCGAGTCCACGCCATCGAATATACCTCGGAAAGGGCCTACCGGTACATGGCTTCTGCACGGGGAATGTCCTTTTAGGGCTTGGGCCACGTTCAGGGTCGACTCCGAGAAGGAAGGGGAGTCTATCACTTCCATGGGACCCGAGATCCCCTGTGGAACCCCTCTCACATCAACAGAAGCCCCAACTCTTGCCCCTATTTCGGAGCCCTCGACTCGATGAAGGTGTGTTTCATCGGCTCTCTACTCGGGGACTCCCCGCCCTTCAGTTTGAGATGGCTCGTTACCCAAAAAGTCAAAATCTTCATCTTCCTCGGACTCATCTCTCAACCAATAAAGTGAGTCTGAGGACAGAGTTCGATCATCAATGCTGCTCTTGGGCGTACGAGCTATATTTTTCCTCTGTCTCCTTCTCTCGGGCTCAGAAGAACTGGGGGCTTCTTTTCTTTTTTTCTCTTTTTCCTGCTCTGAAGCAGGGGGCTGGCAGGGAACCTCATTACCAAGGGACACTGGCCTCAATTCGACGTCCTTTGATAGACCTACAAATGAAGAGTAAAGCAAATGAGAAATCAATAACATAAGAAGCTAAGTTCGAACTTAACCGGTCTCACCATGGTGTCTATCCTCCCATTGGCCCTTCGAAATCTCGCGCCAGGCACGTTCCGAATAGATTCTTTGGGAAACTACTTTTTTGACCCATTCCTTCAGATGAGAAATCGCGGCCGGCATACAAGATACGGCTACATCATATGGAACCGATTAGTAAAATAACGATGGAAAAAACATGGAACAAGTTGAAATATGGGATAACACTTACGGTTTGTGTTCCACTTCTCAGGGAACGGCATATCTTCAGCCGGAATCAGGTCTGATGTTCTCACTCGAACGAATCGGCCCATCCAGCCTCGATCTGTATCCTCATCAATGCTCGAGAAGGGGGCTTTGCTTGCCCGGCGAGCAAGTTTTATTAATCCCCCTCGGAAGAGTCGGGGACTATATAACCGCAGGAGGTGATCGACGGTGAAAGGGTGCCCGTCGATCTTGCTTACAAAAAAGCGAAAGAGAATGACTATTCTCCCGAAAGAAGGGTGGATCTGACCCAACATTACCTCGTACCCTTTGCAAAAGGCAACAAGAACAGGGTCCAAAGGGCCCAACATGAAGTGAAAAGTGTAAACACTCAGATAACCCTCCACGTGGGTGGTGACCGCCTCTTCCGGTGCAAGAACGACCACGCACTTACCGACCCAATTACAATCTTCTTTAACCTTGTCAATGATTTTGTACGTAATTGAACAAATATGCCTAGGGATCGGTTCACACTGAAGAAGTCTTATCTACTTTAAAGTCGATACGGATCGAACACCTTGTCGGTACGAACGCCTTCAAAGGATGTTCAACCATGGTTTCCTCAACATCAACAGGTTGAGGATCTTTAATAGGTTGAGCAGAAGAAGGGGTCATTCTCTGAGGAACGGAATTAGAGGTTTTAGCCATTGTTAATTAGAAGATAAAAAATTTAAAAGATGCAGGAGTGAGATAAGAATAAAAGGAAAATCGCTTGCTAGAAAACTTAGAGAATATGAAGAAGAGAATGATTCAATTGTTCAGATAGCGTAAACTCCTGAAAGTGAAGACAGAGAAGGTTATTTATATCCCCTCAAAAGTGGAGGTTCGCATCCCAAAGCACCGGAGCATTATTAGCATGTACTGATGTTGTAGAGGTTTGTCCCAAGTTTGTCTCTGAAGAGACGTTTTCGACGCGTACCACGTACGTCACAGTGCCACCGTCATTTATCAATATGATGATTCGTTTCTTTTGATGGGACGTTCTGACTTCCGTGTCATATGCGTCATAAGTATGTTGCCATTTAACCTAATCGAAACGTTGCAGCTCATGTCGTTTTTTCGTCATTACTCTCCCAAAAACGGGGGGTCTCTCTGTATGGGGTCAAACTTGGATTGCTTGCATATTGACAAATCGGGCTCGAGTTTATACGGTCGGTATCAATCGTAACTACTGCTTGATAAACCAAGGTCGAGGTATCAAAGATTGAAGGTCGAGACCAAACAACATCGAATCGGAACCCGAAGCCATGATGCCCAAGATGAGTTTGTTGAGCTAGATTATGGGAAATGTCCTAGGGTAAGTTATCAGATATGCGTAGCGAAAGGACCAAAAATCCCGTGATAT
Organism: Nicotiana obtusifolia; assembly: GCA_002018475.1. Lineage (NCBI taxonomy): Eukaryota > Viridiplantae > Streptophyta > Magnoliopsida > Solanales > Solanaceae > Nicotiana > Nicotiana obtusifolia. Next base: position 144,922 of record MCJB01049864.1, read on the forward strand.
GTAAATATCTCGGCGGGAATCACGACATCAATCAACAAGACCGTTAAAATCAGTAAATCAAGTGATATTTTACCTTGTAAACAGATTCTTGCCTTATATAAGAGATTATCCCCCGTCTATATAAAGGGGCAGTGTAATTGTAAAAGGCAACTCACGAAACAATCACTGATACTTAGAAAAGAAGTCTGCTTTTATCATTGCTTTATTCATTTGGTCTCTTTTATATCTGTTGTTCATTTTGGAGAAATCGGTCCAGGCTTGTGGTTTGCATTTTTTCAATTTATTTACTTACTTTGATCTCTATTATATTATTCATTATTTGTATCAAACCAAATCACGTGTCCTTAAAACCACGTACAAATTTAATTGTTATCCAAAGCCAAGGGTAAACAGGGCTCTTGACCTGACCTTATGACTACTCTACCGAGGTTAGGCTTGATACTTATTGGATACCATTGTGGTGTACTCATACTACGCTTCTGCACATCTTTTTGTCCAGATCCAGGTACATCTGCCCGTGCCGGACACTAAAATTGATTTGAGTAGCTGCGTGTGGAGACTTAAAGGTATACCTGCTCTACGTCTGCATGCCTTGAGGTCACCTTTATTTACTTTTACCACTCTTGTATTTTTCATTCAGACAGTGATGTAGTAGATAGTTTTGCTTACTCTGTAGAGCTTATGACTCAGTTCCACTAGTCTTGAAGAGTTTATTGTTGAGATTTTATTTTCGGAAGATTTTATGAGTTTATTAGACTTGTTTTTGGTATTTTGTTAATTATATATGTCCAGTTGTTATCAAATGTTAGGCTTACCTAGTCGTAGAGACTATGTGCCATCACGATATCCTACAGAGGGAAATTGGGGTCCTAACAAATAGCCTCATTTCATATTTAGGGTTCATTTTAACATTTTGGGAGCTAGATAGCAATGATTATGTGATTCTATAGGGGATTTTTCATCTACTTCATTAGGGTAAGTAATTCTAATGCGAATCTATGATCGTTACATAAACCTATCTTTGATTTTTCCTAAGAATCAAGGATTTCAAATAGAAAAAGGATATTTTGAACCAGCACTTAAGAAAGTAAATTTTGTGACTTTGAACATTTTAAGGGACTCGAATTTGAAAACAAATTATATATTTGGACTCGGGAGGTTATCGGTCACCCTGATTTGATCTTGGTCTCCCCAGGTTTTGACCACGTGGGATCAGGTTAACTTTGATAAAGATTGAATCTTATTCATACGGGATTGATTCATATAGAATTATTTGGCCTCATTGAGTATTATCTTTCTAGATAGGTGATGTTTGGAGGCCATAAAGAAAGAAAATGTTGTTCCTAAAGGATGAAGCTTATGTTGAAGAAGGTAAATATCCTGCCTAACCTCACTTGAGGAAATATTTTCTAAAATGGACATGTGTGCTACATGCTACGTGTTAGGGAGTGACGTATATGCACGGCAAAGGGAATACATGTGAGTAGAATGTGTTTTTCATGATCGGGGTAGAATCATAGGCTTCATAATGCCTTATACATGACATTGCTTGTTACTTGTTATGTTTTTGGTACGAGTACTTGAACATCTTATTCATGCAAGAATAATATATTACGCATTCTTCACTTTATAGTTTAACATCATGAGTTTCATGTACTTGTTTTACGTCGTAAAAACTGCGCATTCATATATTGCTTCTTACATATATCTATATATACATATATATATACACAAACACACACACACACATATATATATATACATATATTTAGGGAGTATGGATTCACGTTCTTATTTTGAGGTATTAGTTTCGCTTTCCCATGTTTCTCTCTTGGTGGCGTACATGCAGCTTTGTGAGATACTGATGGATTTCAGATTTGCTATGAAACTGGTTGATGAGCGGAAGAATAAAGGTAGAAGCTTCACCTGTTCTAAGTGAAACTATAATGACCCGGCCGGTCGTTTTATAAATTGTAGCCCTGTTCCCCTGTTTATTACCTCTTCTATGTTAATTTGTGGTTATGTGACTTACCAAAATGGTTGGATTGGTTTCGGAAAAGTTTCTGGGTTAATTTAGACTCTTAGTTTCAAAGTTGGAAGCTTAAGTTGGAAGAGTTGACCGGATTTTGAGTTTTGTGTGGATGACTCCGGAATGGAGTTTTGATGGTTCCGATAGCTTCATATGGTAATTTTTAACTTAGGCATATGTCCGAATACTGAAGGTCAATAGGTTGGTTTCAGGCTTTTCGGTGAAAGTTGAAAAGTTGAAGGTTAGGAAGGTTGAGAGGTTTGACCGAATGTTGAATTTATTGATATTGGATTAGGACTGTGGTTCTGGGAGTTGGTAAAGGTTTGTTGTGTAACTTGGGACTTACAGGTAAAATTCAAGCTCATTAGAAGTTGGTGTTATATGATTCAGCATTAGTTTTAGATGTTGAATGTTCATTAGTTCACTAGGCTTGAATTGGGGTGTGATTCGTAGTTTAAATGTTGTTTGGTGTGATTTAAGGCCTCGAGTTGTTTCGCGTAGTATTTTGGGACATGATGGTATGTTCAGACGAGATCCCGGGGACCCTATGTATGTTTCACATTGAGTTCAGACCAATTGGAGACTTAGAAGTTTTGCTGAAGGGTGCTGAAGACCTGTGATTTCACACCGGCAATATATGGGTTGTAGGTGCAGCGCCGTAGAAGCAGCTGCATGGACGCAGGTGCGAAGTTCGCCTTAGAGAACTGGACCGGCAGTTACGGACAAAAGCACGCAAAAGCACAATTGAAGAAGAAGGCACTACTCCATAGATGCAAAATTTGGATTGCTGGTAAGGGACCGCAGGCATGGTGACATTTTCGCAGAAGCGGACGCGCAGATGTGCATTTGGGATCATAGAAGCGGACTTCCTACTCTTAATGACATACGCATCTGTTATGATTTTTTGCATATGCAAAGCCGCATAAGCAACAATTGGACCGTAGATGAGAAGGGGAATGGTTAGTGATGACGGCATAGTACATAGAATGTTCCTTCTCTCTTTTGAATCCCAGGGATTGCCTAAGGGAAGAGGCCAGTCTTTGAAAAAGCCAGCGAAATTCCTGGGCATAAATAGGCTATATCAAGGGTTTTATTTCATTTCCCACTTTTGAGTTAGAGTGCTCGGTTTTGGGTGATTTTGGAGGGATTTTCAAGGATTGGATCGGGGTAAGTGCTTTTTACTCGAATTTTTTCATTATTCATGAAATCATCTCTGTTTTAATAATTTAAGTAGAGATGTGTATTGGAGAAATTGGGGTATTTTTTAAAACTTTCTAAAGTATAAAATGAGGATTCGAAGGTCGATTCATGGCCGTAATTGAATAATTTTTATATGGTTGGACTCGTATCGGAATGGGTGTTCAAAATTTGTATGTTTGGTCGGGTAGCGAGGTGCCGGCCCAGAGTTGACTTTTGAGTTGGCTTTTTAACTTCTATTAAAGATCGAATCTTTATTATCAAATATTGCTTCCTATGGCTTGTATTTTTGATATTAAGTTATTTTTGCTAGATTCGAGTCGTTCGTAGATGGATTTGCGTAGAAAGGGCTTATTTGTTGATTGATTTAGCTTGTTTGAGGTAAGTATCGTGTCTAGCTTTGTTTGGGGAAACTACCCCTTAGGATTTGGGTTGATTGTGTTATTTGAACTATGTGGAAGAGGTATACACGAGGTGATTAGTGTGTACACGGGCTTATATGTAGTACTTTGACCCTCCATCATTAAATTTACTCTCATATTCTCTAATTGACGTTATTAGCACATGTTCCGTCTTTTATTGTCAAGCTTGCTCTTATATGCTTTAGTTGAAACTGCTACCTCTCTTATTGTCTTGTTACCTCTTTTAGTGTTGAATTATTCTTATTGAAAGTTGTCATTTCGTGGGAATACCTTCATTTTAAGTTATTGAAGTTGAAGTTGTGAAGCTATTAACACATTGAGATTGAAGTTGTTGATTTTTAAGATATCTTTCCTCGTTGAGTATTTCTCATTCACTTTTGAGATTATTGAGATTCTTGTTCACATTGTGATTGAGCGGGGGCTATGTTGTGGTAATGTTGGTTGTTGATTTTTGCAAGTGTTGTTGCATATGGGCACGTGTGGTGCAAGGTGATTATTCTGTTGTGATATTGATAGGCATACGGTGGAATAAGGATAGGGGTTGATACACATGCGATGAGATATGGTGGGATTTATGTGCGTGTTGCTAGTAAGAAAATTACTTAAAGCCATGCGGTGAGATAAGAGGGCTAAAATGAGTGTAGCTATTTCAGGAAAAATGCTTTCAAAATAAATGAAAGGCTCACGTGGTGATATAAGGAAGATTGTGATCGTGACTTATGAAATGAGATTGTGAGGTGTGGTACCTCAGTTGTGATCCTTGCTGTACATTTTGTGTTAAAAGGCTTGTTGGTTGAACATTTTTTTGTTATTTCTTCATTTCTCTCACTGCATGTCCGCATTTGATTACCTGTTGTTCATATTATGTGTTCACTCTTTGTTGCCATTATTGCCTTAAATTCCGTTGTTAGGCTACATTATTGTACTGCTTTGTTTTCATTCCTTTCTTCATTTTCAAAATCAGAATATATTATACATTGTTTAGTTTTTCTTTTCCTAGTAGGTGTCCTGATCTGGCCTCGTCACTACTCTATCGAGGTTAGAATTGATACTTACTGGGTACTATTTTGGTTTACTTGTGCTACGCTTTTGCATATTTTTGTGCAAATCCATGTACACCTGCTCGACGTTCGTAGCCCTCGAAGTCACCTTCCATTTTTAAGTTATATTACTATCTATTCCTATTCAAAATACTATTTTATTTCGAGAGTATTAATGTACTCTCTGTAGAGCTTATAACTCAGTTCTACTAGATTTTTGGAAACTATTTGACAGCAGAAGTGTTGAGTTTTGTTATGATAGTTAACAATTTAAATTGATACATAAGGTGTTATTTCTTCTAATTATCGATGTATGTTAGGCTAACCTAGTCTTAGAGACTAGGTGCCATTACAACATCCTGTGGTGGGAATTTGGGGTCGTGATAGAAACCTTTATGCCTTTTCATGCATGTTGAATACTTCCCTTGCATTCTTCTGTATATGTTTATTATATTCCTTTGTTGCATGTTTGGACTTGATTAGTCAAGGTTGGGGTAACTTGTATACTATGATCTATTTGTGCATATCTTTACATGTTTGTTATGCCTTTTTTTCTTGTCATAGTTTTATATATGAATTGCACATGTTATGTAAAGTGATTATCTTTATTTAAAACCTCACCAATCTTCATTAGAGCTAGAATTGATGCTCACTGAGTACACGTTGATTTTTATGCTCATCCTACACTTTTGCTCTTTTTTATGCAGATGCTTATGGTGGTACGAGCGGGACCTAAGAGAGAGCTTAGTAGCTGATCATCTTTAGAGACTCGAGGTAGAGTTGCTTTTCTATTTGTTGTACCTTTGAGACAATTTCCTTATTTTTTATTATTTCTATATTCCAGACAATGGTGTATTTATGCGACTTGTGTACTATGATACTATTTAGAGCTCATGATGTTGTGACACTAGTTCCTAGGGGTCGTTATGTTATATTCGTACTTATGTATTAGCTTTAGACTCATGTTGTTAGCAATAATTTTTTACTTCTATCAGCTTTTATGTTGTTATCAGTTTTCTTTCTGTTGGTTCACCTAACGGATTGTGTGGGGTGTCATTTCGATATTGGTGTGATATGATCCAACCGACATTTTGAATTTTAGCATCATATTCCCTTATTTGAGACTTCTTGTAGGTTCATTTGATTATCAGTGACTTTCGGATATGGGTGGTTTGGGTCGCGAAGGGCTTGGAAGCATTTTCGCATACATTTTTTCTGTAACTAGAAGACTTAAAGTGCTTAATGTTGACAAAAATCGGCACTTTAAGTAAACAAGCTTAGATTCATGGTTTTAAGGGTCCACCAGGTTTGTGTGATGATTTTGGGCTTGTACATATATTTTGATTAAGAACCTTTTATGATCTGTCTGACTTGATATGATTTCGGCACTACTGGACATTCCGTACGGATTGATGATTGATTACGGGGCTATAATGCTCTATGGTGTATGGATTTGAATCCGTCCCTCCGGAGTCATTTGATTAACCATGGTACTTTGGACTCTGTATACACAAGTTTGTGAGAGATTGATGAGTTTCTTGTTTGATATGGGATCCAATTGATTTGGCATGAAGGTGGAATCTTTTATTCTTGTTAAATGTTCTTTTATGCATATTATTTATTTTTACATGTTGCATTCACGTGTAATCTACATATAGTAGTTGATGCATTTTACCCAAGTTGGAACATGCTAGCAGGGTTCTTGGATACTTGCAGGGTGTGTAGTCGATGTAAAGTTTGAGTTATTATCATGCGTAAACATACTATACTCATTTAGAAGCATTCATATTTGATGCATATCTCTTTGATATCGAATTTGGTGCATTGGTTTATGATAATGATCAAGTTATTTGAGAAGGCATGCTTATCATATTCTACGTTGGTTGTGCACTTTATTGTTTATAGTCGGTGTTTCTTAGTTGTTTCTCTATCGTTATTTGTGCTTATGAGCTGCACAGGTTATGAAAAGTATCTTTTGCCAAAACCCTATCTAATGACCCGACCGGTTGTTTTGAGCTGTAGCATTTTGTTCTGCAGTCTGAGGCATTGAGTAACATCATATGATGTGTTCTTGTGTGTATGGTTGGCTTCGATGTTCATAAGGTTTGGGATTTATTTGATAGAGTGATTCTCTATTTGGAAGATTTATTTTAGAAGAGTTAACCAAGACAAGGATGATAATCTAACATTCATATTTCCTTAGCAGCTCAAGCAAACCCTTCTAATCAAAGTCGAATTTCCAAGGCGTAAAATGTCATCACCAAAATGAAATGCACAGACATAGTCATTTACCCACAATGACCTAAATGACATCAAGTTTCTCAAGGTTCGTGCCAACTGTAATGATTCGACCAGTTATTTTATTTTATAGATCTCCGTTCCCTAATTAAGACTCCTCGTATATGCTCTTATTGTTTAATGATTTACGGGAATGGTTGGTTGGGGTTCGAAAGGGTTCGAGTTAAAATCGGAACACTTAGTTTCTTAAATAGTGGCCTGAGAAGACCAAGTTCGACTTGAGTTAAGATTTTTAATAAAAAATCTCATAACTAAGACATGATGGTTCCAATAGGTTGGTAAGATGATTTTTGATTTGGGCGTGTGTTCGGATCGAGTTTCGGGTGATCCGGGAACGCTCCAACACTTAATGTTAAAGGTTAGCACATTGAAGTTTTCCAAGTTCTTTATATTGGGTTTAAGTACACATTAGTGTTATTGAGGTATGTTCAGGATTCCCAGCTTAGGAAATGGTCCGTGTGGTAATTTATGACTTGTACTCAAAATTTAGCATCATTCCGAGTTATCTATGTCTGATTTGAGGCGTTCGGAGCTAGTTTAAGAAGTTTGAAGTTCATAAGTTCATCAATTTGGTTTTGGGGTGTGATTCTTAGTTTCAATGTTTTTTTACTTGTTCAGAGGGTTTGAGTAGGTTCGTATCATGTTTATGGACTTGTTGGTTCATTTTGATGGGGTCCCGATGGCTCGAGTGTGTTTCCGACAACCCGGAGCCAAGTCTGGAATTGATGTTATGCTGCTTATGGTTTCCTTCTTTGAGAATGCAGATGTGGTATCGCATTCGTAGAGAAGGATTTGGGGGGCTGTGTCACGCCCCGAACTTGGGGGCGAGACCGGCACCCGGTGCCTCATTTAACCTAGCGTACCAACTTGCGATTGAGAGACTCTGAACATACAATATCATACTTTGGCCATGGACCCACATTGCAAGACAATTTGCGAAGCAAAATATAAAACAGAATAGAAACTAGCTTTGACTAAACATCAATATAAAGCTGGGCCGACAAGGCCGTCATAACTACTACAGTTGACAAACCAACAAAATATACATACAAAGCCTACAAGCCCAACATGTTGCACTAACTGACAGGATATGTCTACAAGGCTCTACTGATAAATGTACTGTGATAGGAACAGGGCCCCGACCTACCCATAACATATATACATATATACGTAATATGTACACAAAACCCTAGACCCGGCAACTCCGAAGGACATGGAGCTTACCAATCAAGATGAACTCAGGCAACACCTACTGAGGAGGTCTACCCGTCTGTCTATCTGAACCTGCACGCATGAAATGCAGCGTCCCCAACAAAGGGACGTCAGTGCGAAATAATGTACCAAGTATGTAAGAAAATATAATAACTTAAAACTGAAACTGAACTGATACTATAATAACTGAAAGTAACTGGGAGTCAAAGATGATCTGGAGATATACTTACCTGCTCATACTGACTCAACTCTCTCAATATAGTAAGTAAAATAAATGTCCGGCACTATAAGGCTCGGTATGTGTAACTGCTCGGCCATAGTAGGCTTGCTCATAGGCGCTTGGCCATACTAGGCTAGGTATCTTAGCCATTATGGGCTCGCTCATAGGCGCTCGGCCACAGTAGACCTTGTATATAACTTACCATATGATCATAGTTCCCAATAGGGGCCTGCCCATCGATTATAGCTCGATGGTGGTGAAAATACCATAATACTGTATATATATATATATATATATATATATATATATATATATAGACCCTCTGCCCTCTTCACTGGAAGAAGACAATACTTAACTGAATATAAAGTCTCGATAAGGGAGAATATCGTAACTTATGAGACTAGGATAATGTACATATGTTCGGGAATATGAACTTCTCTTTATGCCTCGTTATCAAACTCATGTAGTTACGACATCATGCCAAAATGAAGAAAGGTTTAGCCTTAACATACCTTATCACAATCTTACCAATCACCAAGTTGAACTCACCTCTTCGCACCTTAATCTACAACAATGACAATAATAATATCATTAAGTTACGAAGGGTACAACTATTTCACAACGAAGGACAAGCTTATTTTGTATTATAACGGGCAGCATCTCCCCTATAATCCTTACTTCTTCCAAATTCAAGATAACACCAACAAAACAAGAACACAACAATATCAACATATATATATTATTTTTCAACCTTATATATACCACAAAATACTACAAAATAGCCCAAGACACCCTAATCTCTTCATACACAAAACGACCACCATAGTGGTGTCAAATAGCCCGAAAATGTTACGACGAATGACCTGTTCATCACCCTGAATTTATGTTATGTTTCTCCACACCATTCCTCTTTCAAAACTCCATAAAACAGTAGTAAAACACGCAATCCAAAAACAACACAAAACAGTCCATAAAATAGTCCGCTACAAGTGAATAACTCGAACTCACGACATCCTATCACCGTCCCGTGAGTTCTTACAATTATAGAACAACTTTCCATACATCTCGAGCAGAAAAAATGAATAAAAGAGAGCAGTAAACTTACCTTATTTGTTGAATAACTCAGCTCCTATCGTGGTTCTTCAAACTCTAGGTTTTACCTCCAACTAGAACTTGAAAAGGAGAGAAATGCAATTAAGGTTTGTGTGTAGAGTTTGGGAAGATGTTTGCGGGGGCTTTGGTATGGTTATTGTGCCCTATTATCAGTGTATTATATGAAAAAAATTGGCCTTTAAAATATCTCTTTGGACGACCCGAACTGGCCCATTTTCAAACTCTCATATAAGCAAGTAGGTGACACACCTACTTGTCACCCAGCATCCTGCGCAGTCTCGCAAAAACGCATGTATCTCTCTAGTCTGAGGTCATATTGACAAACGGTTTAATGCGTTAGAAAATAGACTCATAGATCCTCAATTGGATGGGTGGAACACCCAGTAACTCTAAGTATTATTGGGAGAAAATTGCAGTTACATTTGACCAAAATTTTAGTAAAACTTATGAACGTAACTTGTGATGTCTTTCATCGAATTTTGTTCCACAACTCGCTTGACTTAAAAACATAACACATGACTATCATACAACTAACATAACTCATAACATAACCTCCTTATCATTTTAAGAACTCTAGTCTCAACACAAAAGTACATGTTAAAACATTCCCAACTTGTCTATTTTCAACCAAACATTATTTTCTTCAATTCCTTTAGCTTCTAAACGTAACACGAAACTCAAAGTGCCCGTATCTGGTCCCAAATGCAATCTTTGGAATATCTTTCTCTTTAACCCTTACCTGATGGTACCCGGATCTCAAGTCTATCTTCGAGGAACACTTAGAACCGTCCAACTGATCAAATAAACATCAATCCTCAGGAGCGGGTACTTATTCTTGATCATAACCTTATTCAACTGCATGTAATCAATACACACCCGCAATGAACCATCTTTCTTTCTCAGAATTAATACAGGTGCTCCCCACAGTGATGTACTGGGTCTGATAAAGCCGTTTTCAGTCAAATCCCTCTATTGTTCTTTCAACTCTCTCAGTTCTGTTGGTGCCATTCAATAAGGAGGAATAAATATCGATTGAGTATCTGGTAATAGGTCAATAGCAAATACCATCTCCCCCACTGTCGGAAGGCCTTAAAGCTAATCGAGAAAAACATCAGGAAACTCATTAACCATAAGGATAGACAGAAGGGTCGGTGACTCTGCTTTCACATTCTGTACTCAAACTAAGTGATAAATATAGCCCTCTCTGATCATCTTCCTTGCCTTGAGATAGAAAATGAACCTACCTCCTAGCGATGCAGTATTACCTTTCCACTTTAGAACTAGCCCCCTGGAAACTGGAACCGAACCATCTTAGATCTACAATCAATGTTAGCATAACAAGAAGCCAACCAAGTCATACCCATTATAACATAACATCAAATCCATACCCATGCCCCTTTTCCAATTGAATACTTGGGTTTTGAACATCGGTGCGGAGTCAGATTTGAGTGAAACTAGTATTGTTGAACTTGTATTCGAATGGGTTGCCAAAATTTATGAGTTTTTTCGAGTTCGGGGGTGCATTCCTGGGTTGAATTTTTTGTTGAGTTTGAGCATTTGATTAAAAATTTGGCCTTTATCAATTGGGTTTGTTTCTTATGGCATTATTCGAGGCGTTCGGAGGTTGATTCACGCGAGGGCATTTCTAGACTATTATTTTGTCTTTCTTGAGGTAAGTATCTTACCTAAACTTGGTTGAGGCAGCTACATGTTATGGGTAGCTCACATGTGTGGGGTTGAGCTCATGCACGTGCACTAGGGTATTTTTCATGCTCAGGGTAGTGTTTAGGCTATGATATGCCTTGGATTGATTTCTAAGCATCATGCTATGATTTTTCTTATATTTGTATCCCCGTTATGAGCTATTTGAGCCATGATTGAGGTTACATAGAGGTTAATCTCCTGATTAAACCTGATAATTGCTACCGATTAATTGCCTGATTTGAGCTATGGTTACACACTTTGCACATGCATACACCTTAGCATGTCACTTACACCAGTACAGGAGTATAATTTGATGTTCATTGATCAAGTACGTGTATTCTTGTATATATGCTTTCTATGTGATATGGATTGGACTGGTAAACCGTGACTACGTCGGGCGAATTATTATATTGAGCCTGTGACCATGTTGGGCGGATTGTTATTGAGCTTGTGACCATGCCGGGTGAATTGTGATATTGAGCTTGTGACCATGCTGGCAGATTGTGATATTGAGCCTGTGATCATGTTGGACGGATCAGTGATATTGAGCATGTGAGCACGCCGTGCAACGTGTGGATATGGATTTATCCCCCTAGGGTCACCCTCTAATGTGTCTTCTTTATGGTGTACTTGTTGGAATTAACTATAAAGGTGATTAGCGAATGTCATTTATAAACTTGCCACTATTACCTCACCAAGGTTATTTATGATACTTGCTGAGTACATGGGTTGGTTGTACTCATACTACACTTCTGCAGCTTGCGTGCAGATCTCGGAGCTGAGATGCTCTTGATTATGGGAGCTAGCACGAAAGATGTACCTACTTTCCGGATATAGCTACCACTTGTCTTTGGTAGTTTTAGATCCGAATTCCGTTTATGTACATTCCTAACAGATCTTGTATTTATTTTCATACCAGCTTTGTAAATCTAAGTCTTTGTGGCTCAGGACTTGTACTACCAAATCTTTAGGTTATTATATGGAAATTCAGTTATCTCACTTATTGATTTCTTATTATTTTCATTAGAGTTGTGTTGACAGTTATTTGGCTTACCTAGCAGGCTGGGTTAGGTGCCATCACAAATAGGTGGATTATGGGTCGTGATTCAAAAGAAAGAGAGAAGTAAGGGAGAGAAAAGTGACAACTCTAGAGTGGAAAAAGGAGAGGAATTGTGGAGTGAAGTGAGTGAATTGTGACAAGAAAAAAGTGAAGAGCTTGAAAAGAAAATGAGAGAAAAGAAAGACTGAAAACAAAAGGAGAGTGAGGATTCTCCTTAATCTAATGCTAATAATCTTTCTTCTTTCCCTAGTTGTTTTGTATCTTGTGTAGGGACTTTTGGAGATGATCCATAAAGTGAAGTTTGATTTTCTTTCATGAACTTGGAAGAAGATCAAACTACCTTTCCAAGAGAACTTTTGAAATTAAATGAACAAGTTCAAGGTAAAGAAAATACTTTAAAAGAGCTTCAAGGTAAAATAGCTTATCCTTCTACTTTTGCTACTTTTGTTGATTATGGTGACAATTTGAGCTTGGAAAATAGCTATGACATTGATGAGTTTTATATTTCTTTATCTTGTGATAAGAAAAATAATTGTCGCTTATAATTAGTTAAGAGTTCTAATGCGTTCTTGGATGATTCTAGTTCTTTGTTTAATGACTCTTTAGCTAGTGATGATTTTGAGTGTTATGATAGCCACCTTTATGGTATGATGAATACAATGATTCTTTTGACTCTACATTAAACTTTGTTGGAAGAAAGTTTTGACCTTTATAAAGAAATGAGTCAAGAAGAATGTGTTAATGAGATAATGAGTTTGTTTTAGAAATTAAATAGAGTAAAATAAAGTAAAATTTATACAAAATAAAGTATCAAGTGAGTTTAATTTATATGTCACTAAGGTAAAGTAAAATAACATGTTTAAAACAATGTAAAACATCAATTAAGTTAACGAATTAAATATAGAATTTGTTAAGGTAAAACGTGATAACAATTTAAAAAAGTAAAGCACCGAGTGAGATAACGAGTTCTATTCTTAAGAGACACATAAAACAAAGCATGTAAATAATTCTTTTTATTTTGTTATGTTACCAACAACTCAACAAAATATGAGATAAGGACTCCACCCAAGTAAATTCATCTTGACAATTGATTCACCAAGTAACAATGGAGGCCCATATTGGCACAATAAAGCAACAGAGCAAATCACATAGAATGCATGACCCACACAAGAACTCATAATGGTTCCAACAGAAGAATATCATCAAATAACCAAATGCAATCAAAATACAAGTGAAATATTTTAAGGAAAAACAATAATCGTTCAGTCAACGAGCTGTTCCAAAACCCGAGTCGAAGGGTAGGTCTTGACTACCCATAGTGCCACGAGTTCATATGTAACGACCCGGCTGGTCGTTTTGAGAATTTAGCCCCGATCCCCTATTTATTGCCTCATATATGTTGTATTGTGGCTATGTGATTTGCCGAGGGTGTTTGGTTTTGGTTTCGGGTGAGTTTCGGAGTGAAATAGGACACATAGTCCCTATGTTGGAGGCTTAACTTGAAAGAGTTGACCGTAGTTTGAATTTTATGTAGACGACTCTAGAAAGGAGTTTTGACGGTCCCAATAGCTTCATATGGTGAATTTGGACTTAGGAGCATGTCCGGATGTTGATTTGGAGGTATGTAGGTCATATCGACTTGAATTAGTGGAAGTTTGAAAGTTAAAGGTTTGGAAGGCTGGAAAAGTGTGACTGGGTGTTAACTTCATTGACACCGAGGTAGGATTTTAATTTCGGAAGTAGGAATAGGTTTGCCATGTCATTTTGACTTGTGTGCAAAATTTGAAGTCAATCGGAGTTGTTTTGGTATGCATCGGCATTAGTTTTGGAATTCGGAAGTTCATAGTTTCAATAGGCTTGAATTGGGTTGTGATTCATAAAATCGATATTGTTTGATGTGATTTTTGGCCTTGAGTAGGTCCGTTATGTTTTTGGAACTTGTTGGTATATTCGGACGGGGTCCCGAGGGCCCTAGGTGTGATTCGAATTTACTCCGGAACAAATTTGGACTTGTGCTGAAGCTTGGCTGTGTCTGGTGCAACCGCACCTGCGCACTTTGGGCCGCAGGAACGGCACAGACGTGGCCTTCGAGCCGCATAAGCGAAGTTGGCCTTGCCCAGCCAGGACCGCAAGTGCGGTCAGTCGCGGCGCAGAAGCGGACACACAAATGTGGCAGGTCTTGCACAGAAGCACAAGCACAGGTGCGCTATGGGGTCTGCAGGTGCGAGTCTTCAGGGCTTAAGTTGGAACCGCACCTGTGATGGATATTCTACAAGTACGGTGTCGCATATGCGACCCTATGCCCGCGGAAGCGAGATCACTGGGCAGCAAAGGCCTAGTTCAAGGGTTTGATTTCATTTTTTATTTTTGGACCTAGAGAGCTCGGTTTGTGGAGATTTTTCGAGAGATTTTCAAGGAAATTTTGGGGTAAGTGATTCTAACCCAGATTCGACTATATTTCATGAATCCATTGTTATTTTCATCATATTATTTGTGATTTGAGTTGGAAATTTTGAGAAAAAATTGTGAAAACTTCATCGATTAAATTTTGGGGTTTTGAAAGGCAATTTGAATTTGAGTAATTCTCATATGGTTAGACTAATTATCGAATGGGGGTTCCGAAATTAGAATTTTGGTAGGGTTCCGAGACGCGGACCCAGCGTTGACTTTTAGGTGACTGCTTAGTTGACTTTTATTTCTCTTTGAAGATCGGAACTTTATTTTTCGGAATAGTTTCCTATAACTTATGGTATGGAACTTTTTTTTTACTAGAAGCAAGCCGTTCGGAGTAGGATAGTCGAGGGAAAGGCTTAATAGTGGATTGAGTTAGCGTGTTTTGAGGTAAGTGTCTTGCCTAACTTTGTGTGGGGGAATTACCCCTTAGGGCTGGTATTGTTTTGTGATAGTTGTGATGTGTGGAAGCCGTGTATGCAAGGTGACGAGTGTGTTCACGGACTAAACGTGGTAATTGACCGATTCTAGCTATGTAGATTCCTTTCATGCCTTTAATTGAGTTACCATAATATGCTACATTCATCATCTTTAGTCTATCTTCATAGCCCTTACTTGTCTTACCTCTTACTTGTTATTTGCCTTTACATGCCTAGTTGAAATTATTGTTTCCTATATTCCTTATTCATTATTTAACCATTGAGTTCCTTACTTGAAATTGTCATTTTTGGTATCGAGTTACAAAGGCCGTGATTCACATTGAGACAAAGTTGTTAAGTTGTGAAATGCTATTCTTGTTGAGTTATTCGCTTATTGTATATTGTTGAGATTCTTGTGCATATTGTGGTTGAGCCATGGTCTATTTATTATGGAAACACCATTGTTGTTGACTTCTTTGGCAAGTTGTGATATTGGGCACTTGACGTGCGATTTGTGATATGTTGTGATATTGATATGCATGCGGTGGTATAAGGTTTGTGGTTGAAACACATGCAGTGAGATAAGGTGGGCTTGATACACGTATTGCTAGAAGGAGAACTACTTGAAGCACACGGTGTGATAAGGTGGGCTAGAACGTGGAAAAGTATTTCGGGAAAAATGACTTTTAATACTAAATGCAAGGCTCCCTCGGTGATATAAGGAAAGATTGTGAATTGTTTTGTGATTTGAGATGACGAGGCAGTACCTCGATAGTGAGTCTTGTTGATACTTTTCTATTACTTCACTTGTATTTGGTTGTTTTGTTTCCTTGGCATATCATTCCTTTTTTTTCTTCCGTAATGCATTATTTGTCTTAGTTCGGTGTAGCTAATCTTGGTAAATTTCCTTATTGTATCATTTCCATTTTTATCATCATTACACTGTTATATACCTATTTAGTTCTTATTTATTCTAGTAATGCCTTGATCTAACCTCGTCACTACTTTACCAATGTTAGGATTGGCACTTACTGGGTACCGTTTTGGTGAACTCATGCTATGCTTCTGCACATCCTATTGTGCAGATCTAGGTACCTCTTACTAGTCTAGGCGCCAATGAGGTGAGCTCAGCTTCAGAAACTTTAAGGTATAAATGACCTGAAATTTTGCACCCAAGTCCGAAATCACATATCAAAGCTACAGCAACTTTCGGAATTCCATTCCGACCCTCGGATTAAACTCTCGCCTATTAACCAGAAATCGCCAAAATTCTAACTTCACCAATTCGAGCCTGATTCTATACCAGACCTCCAAAACAAATTTCGATCACACTCCAAAATTATAATTCGCCTTCCGAAACTAACCAAACCATCGGAACTCACATCCGAGCCCTCTAACTCATACGTCAACATCCGGTTGACTTTACAACTTAAACTTCTTGAAAGAGACTAAGTGTCTCATTTCTTACCAAATCTATTCCGAACGCAAATCGTTCAACGTGATTACATATAATACGGATAACGAGGCATAATAAGGTAGAAATGGGGATAACGGAGCGGTAACTCATGAGACGACTGGCCGGGTCGTCACATAAGTTTAGGCTTATTGTTGTTCTTGTTATTCTAAAGGGTCGGGTTTCACAATTTATCTCTTGTTTTTAATTCTCTATCAAAGGCGATCCGTTCTTCGTTAGCTAATTTTTGTTATTCGGATTCAACTTCAAGAATAGACTTCTTGAATTCAAGAAACTCTTTCTTGAGTTCAATATATCTTTCATTTTTTGTCTTCTTTTTTGTTTCTTCATTTTCTTTTAGCTTCTTATTCGAGAAAAGACAAAAACAGGAGGGATAATCAAAGATTTGTAGAAGTGCGATGTGATTTGCGATCGCAGAACCACTATGCGAATCGCAAACCACTTCGCATAGTGGCTATGTGCATTAGACTGTTCGTCGCATACAAATGCGATCTCATTCTCATCGCAAAATGAGATCTGCGATCGCAGAACCACCGCATAATTCACCAGTTGTAGCTAAAGGTCCTGAGTGTGTTCGCGGTGGATCTTTGAGGATATGTTGAGGGCATGTGTTATTTATTTTGGAGGATAGTAGGATAAATTCTACCTTTAGCGGAGTTTTCCTGAAACAACAAACACCAGTCTAGTATCAAGATGGCTCCGTATGAGGTCTTATAGGAGGCAGTGTCGATCTCTGATTGGTTTGTTTGGGCCTGGGGAGGCTATGTTGTTGGGGACAAATTTGGTCTGTGATACTATGAATATGGTGAAGATGATTCAGGAGAGACTTCACACAGCTCAGTCCAGACAGAAGAATTATGTGGAGCCAAAGGTTCACGATGTTGAATTTTTGGAAGGTGAGAAGGTTCTTCTTAGAGTTTTGCCTACGAATGGTATGATGAGGTTTGGCAATAAAGAGTAAGTTGAGCCCATTTGAGGTGTTGGAGAGAGTTTGTTTCTTATAGACTTTCTTTGCCTCCTAGTGTAACGACCCGACCAGTTGTTTTGAGAATTGGCGTTCTGTTCGGTTGCTAAAGGTCTCAAGCAGCTTCGTATTGTGTATCATGACTTGCGTGTGTGGTCGGGTTTGATTTTTGAGATGATTCGGGATTGATTTGAAAGTATGATTATTGTTTTAGAAGCTTGAGTGGCAAGAGTTTACCGGAGTTTGACTTTTGGTTAGACGACTCCGGAATGGTGTTTTGATGACTCCAATACCTTTGTATGGTGATTTTGGACTTGGCATATGCCCCGATTTGCATTTAGATGTTAGACGATTTCAATACTATTTGGCGAAAGTTGACAATTTGAAGGTTTGGAAAGTTCATAAGTTTGACAGGGGGTTGACTTTGATGTTATTAGGTTCGAATTATTGTTCTGAGAGTTGGAATAGGTTCGAGATGTCATTTGAAACTTGTATGCAAAATTTGGGTTCATTTCGGATTGGTTAGGCTTGAATCGGACGGTTGGTTCGAAGTTTGAAGTTTATGAACTTAAGAGATTTATATTGATTGATGATTCATGGCTTTGATGTTGTTATGTGGGATTTAAGGCCTCGAGTAGGTCCGTATTATGTTTTGGGAGTTACTGGTATGTTCGGACGGGGTCCCGAGGGGCTTGGGTGAGTTTCAGATAGGTTTGGGTTGTGTTGCGCTCTTTTTTGATATTTTGACGTCGTTTCTTCAAGTATAAATGGTACTATGTTAAACAAATGAGCTCCAATTTCTGTTTTGATTAAAGTATTAGATCTGTATCGTAATTACGGAACCATAACAAAAAGAATTATCAAATTTGGACATCGTATGAGAGAGTTATACTCATTTTTAGCATCGGACAACAGAGCTGGTGCTGGTGCTTCACAGATGCGAAGTTGGGTCCGCATCTGTGACCCCCCAAGTGCGAAAAATGGTCCGCAAAAGCGGAAATGACAGCTGGAAGCACAGGTGTGGCTTTTTGGGCGAAAAGGAAATACCTGTGTATAAGAAAACCAGACTGCATTCTTTTGGTATTTTGAGCGTATCTTGAGTTCTAGAGCTCCGATTGAGGTGATTTGCGCGGGATTCTTCTCATATTTTCATGGGGGTCAGTATCTAATCTTAATTTTTGTATTTTAACATGATTCCAGTAGTTCATTTGTGAAATGACCCATGTTTTGATTGGAGAATTGGGAGTTTTTATCAAAAACTTCTCTAAAGAGAATAATTGAGTTTTGAACATCGATTCGGACTCGGAATTGGATAAAATGAGTATGATTGTACTCATAATAGAATGAGTGTTCAGATTTTGTGAATTTTGTCGGGTTTCGAGGTGCTAGCTCGGAGTTGACTTTTTGAGTTGAGTTTTTAGTCTTCATTAAAGATCAAAGCTTTATTATCCGGAATTGTTTCCTATGATTTTATTTATGATATTGAGTTATTTTGGCTAGATTTGAGTTGGTAGGATGTTTGTTTCACACGGGAAGGTCATTTAGAGTATTGATTTAACTTCCTTGAGGTAAGTATCTTCCCTAACTTTGTGTGGGGGAACTACCCCTTAGGATTGGAGTTGTTTGTGCTATTTGTGTTATGTGAAAGTCGTGTACACGAGGGGACGAGTGCATCTTCATGCTTATATGTGAAAATTAACCGGTTTAGACTCTTAGCTTCTGTCATGTATTTATTTGAAATTGTTAGCGCATGTTATATCTTTTTATTTTCCATGTTCACTTTCACATGCTTTATTTGAAGTTGTTGTTACATGTCACATCCTTTACTTGTAAAGTTTACTCTTATATGCTTTACTTGAAGTTGTTACCTCTTTTATCATTATGTGACTTTCTTTATTGTGAGTTACTCTTAATTGAAATTGTTGTTACATGATATTCTTTTATTGCCGAGTTATTCTCATGCATTTAGATGTAGTTTCTAGTTCAGGGCATCTCTTTCATTCTTAGCCTATTTCATACACTAGGATTCGAAGTTTGCCATTTCATGGAAATACCTTCATTATCGAGTTATCCTTAAGAAGTTAATTGAAGTTGAAATTACTGAAATTAATTAATCTACTTTAATTGAAGTTATGTTTAAAGGAGGTGTTGTTCATTGTTGAGTTACTTTCCCATTTATTTTCTTATTATTGATATTCTATACATATTGTATTGAGTTGTGGACTATTTGTTTTGGAAATACTAATACTGTTGGTTCTTTTGGAAAGGTTATGGCATATGGGCACTTGTGGTACGAGTTGATATGTCGTGTTGTTAGCACATGTAAATTGTTGTGTGGATTCTTTGTTGTTATGCGGAGCATAGGGGTTGCATTTCACTGTTGTTGTCATACGGAGCATAAGGGTTGCATCCTACTATTGTCGATTGTGCGTAGTGATACAGGTGGCTATTGTGTTATTGTTCGGGCGGAGCGATAATGGTGGCTATTATGTGGGAGTAATACTGGTGGCTATCAGAGTGATACGGGTGGCTAATGATATTGTTAGGGCGGAGTGATACGGGTGGTGATCGAAGAGATAAGGGTGGCAATGTCAGGGATGATGTGGGATGGCCTAGGGGTATTATATTGACGATATTCATATGTTAGTATGATTCTACTCGTGTATGTTATATACCTTATGTGACTTGTTGTGTTGCTTTTAATGAGCTACTCGATGTCTTTGATATTACTTGTTGACTTGGGATGTAATAGTACACTCGCACAAGCATAAACCGTAGCATGCCACTTATACCAGTTCAGGAGTACAAAACGTAACATTTATTGATCATGCCCATGTATTCTTGTATTATCTGCGGTCATGTGATATTGAGCTTATGGCCATGCCAGGCGGATTGTGATAGTGAGCCTGTGACCACGTCGGGCAGATTGTGATTGTGAGCCTGTGATCATCCCGGGCCGATTGAGATGTTGGCACGTTGTCCATGCGGTTGTGATTAGAAATGTGGGCACCAGGTTCCATGAGCATATGATTTGTGGGTTGAGACTCGTGCCTTGTGATTTTGAGATGAGGTTTCTCGGAGAAAATTTTTGTTGCGAAACTTGTGTTATAACGACTATATTAATTGGTTGTTATTGGTTTTCCCTTATTTGGTTTCAATGGTACTTTCAGGTGTTCTTATTACCTTACTGTTTATATCATATGTTGATTCTTGTTGCCATTTACTGATTCATTTTTTCAGTATTAGATTTATACTTCTATACTGCACATGTTATTTTGACTAGTAGGTGTCTTGACTTGTACTTAGTCACTACTCTACCGAGGTTAGTCTTGATACTTACTGGGTACCGATCATGGTTTACTTATACTACACTTCTGCATATTTGTGTGCAGAGCCAGGAATTAGAGATATCGGACTCTAGCAGAGCTAGCTTATTGATCGTGAGGATTCAAGGTAGAGCTGCTTGGTCGTAGCAGTCCCTTGGAGTCCTTTCCTTTCATTGTACTATCAGCTTGTTATTTGAACAGTATTGTATTTCGATCCTTGAGATCTTTCCATGTATTCAGCTAGAGTTCGTGACTCTGTATTACCTAGTCTTGGGAGATTGTTATGATTATTGCCGCATAAGCTTATTTCTATTTTGCTTCGGTATTCATATTAAACTCTATTTTAAATTATCATTGTTAAAACTGGCTTAATCATTGTAAGTAATTCGGCTTATCTAGTATTAAAGAGTTGGTGCCATCACGGCATTTTTGGTGGGATTTCGGGTCGTGACACCTAGTCTTTCGGGATTTCAACCGATGTTTCAATGCTTCGAAAGTATCATAAAGATAAGTCACATGTATTGGACTTCAGTACAATGCAGTTAGATGAGAATTTGGCTTACAAAGAAGAACCGGTGGCCATTTTGGATAAATAGGTTTGGAAGCTGAGGTCTAAAGATTGCTTCGGTGAAGGTTCAATGGAGAGGTCAACCGCTAGAGGAGGATACTTAGGAGATCAAGTTAGATATGCAGAGTAGATATCCACATCTTTTCAACAGTTTAGATACATTTGTAAACCCGTTCAGGGACGAATGTTTGTTTAAGAGGGGGAGAATGTAACGACTTGGCCGGTCATGTTGTGCATTTGAACACCATTCCCCTATTTGATGTTCCCCATATGTGTATTTGATGTTTTGAGACTTTTTTGGATGGGTAGAGTGGCTTTCATGGGGTTTGGGAGTGAGTTGGAACATTTAGTTTCATTTTTGAAGCCATAAGTAGAAAGAGTTGACCAGGGTTTGACTATTGTATAAACGACCTCAGATTGGTGATTTGAGGTTTTCAATAAGTTCTTATGGAAATTTTGGACTTAGGTAAATGTTCAGATTTAGATTTGGAGGTTCCTAAAAAAATTTGAGCTTATTTGCCGATAATTGGCAAGTTGAAGTATTGGAGAGTTCTTAAATTTGACCAATAGTTGACTTTGATGATATTAGATTTTGATTTATGTGGTAGAACTTGGAATAGGTTTGATAAGTTGTTTGGAACTTGTATGCAAAATTTTGTTGTGATCAGATTGTTTAGGCTTGAATCAAACGCTTGGTTGGAAGCTTAGAAGTCTTGAACTTAAGAGAGGTGTAATTTATGATTTGATCTTCGATTTGTAGGTGTGATTTTATTGCATCTGTTGGAATCTTTGTATATGTGCGGGTAGTTGTAATGACTCACTTTATTTCCCCGAATTTATTTCATTTATTATATTATGAGAAATTAAGTCGAGTTAAATCTACTCGAAGTAATTGAAGGGATATGAGACACATAGTCTCATTTAAGAAAGTCTAAGCCGCTAAAGTCAACCACGAGATTGACTTTTGAGTTAGAAGGCTCGGATTTGAAATCCGACGACTCGACTAGCTTCGGTATAGTATATATGACTTAGACGAGCGACCGGAAGAATTTTAATAGACCTCGAACAATGTTAAAATTGAATCGAGGAAGTTCGGATCTCCGGTTGATAGGTCGAATTTTGATCCGGAAGTCGGAATGAAATTCCGAAAGTTGCTGTAGGTTCCTTATGTAATTTTGGACTTGCGTGCAAATTTTCAGACCATTCGGACTTCGTTTGGTCAAGTTCGGACCGAAGGATCGAATTGAGGACCCTTAGAGTCCTAAGATTGGTTTCGGATGCAAATTCTATAAAACAATGTTCGTTTTAGTGTTCCAATGATTGGAACAAGTTTGAATGAGGTTATTGAACATGTGTGCATGTTCAGATGAAGTCTCGAGGGTCTCGGATGAATTTCGGATCATTAACGGGACTTAGTTCATCGCTTCATGAAACGACAAACAATGATTTCTGGTTTAATTGAGATTAGAGTTGGTAAACGACCTCCGAATTCTTTTTAGTTTAAAGAATTAGCTCCGTATTGAAATTACAGAGCCATAGCAAAAAGAATCGTCCAAATCGGACCTCGGATGAAAAAGTTAGACTTAATTAAATAAAGCGAAAAAGAGAGGTCAGTGGACTGACCAAGTTCGCGACGCGTTTTGCGAAACGCGAAGGATTTCGCGAGCCGCGAAAATGGCTCAAGCCATCGCGAAGAGAAGCAGAAGGGAGAGGGGTAGTTCGCGGCCAATTCGCGGTCCGCGAACTGAAAGGCGAAACGCGAAAATGGGGAAGAGGGGTCGCGAACACGGGCAGTAGGCCTGGGCAAAATGCCAGGCCATTTCGCGATGAATTCGCGAACCGCGAAACCCATCGGCGAAACGCGAAATGCCTCAAGGGCGTCGCGAAGTCGGGCAGTGTGCTGGGTAGCCTTTTTGGCTGGTTTCGCGATGGAAATGCGATCCGCGAAGTGACTTCGCGAGACGCGAAACAGACATGAGGTGTCGCGAAAATGGCTACTTCAGTGTATTTTGCCCGACTTTTTGTCCCATTATAAATAGGACTTTGAGGCCATTTGAGCTCATCTGAAACATAACACGCTCTGTACCCACGAAGTAAAACCCTAGCCAACACAAAGAATCACTAGAAATCAACCCTCAAACTCACATGCAATCAAGATTGGGTGCTTAATCTTGCGAATAAAGAGGGGTTGCATCTTCTTGAAAACGTTTGGGGCCATTTAGGAAGGAGATTGAAAGTGAAGTAGGGGCCACTAGAGAGGGAAACTTAAGGGAATCATCGGGTAAGTGTTTATACCCTAAATCCCTCCTAAATAATGTTTCCAATAAATAACACCATGCAAACCCAAAATTGTGAAAGGAAGAACCTAGGGTTCTTCTCTATTTCTAAAATTATGAAATTGGGGGTTAGAGTCAATCCCATGTTGGATTTTGACGAAATTAAGATGTATAGACCCACATTGTAATGGGTAGTTACATTTTACAAATATCGAACGATTTCGATAAATGGGCCCCACTATTGACCAAGAGTCAAATTTCGGGAATTTGCCCATGAGACGTATAAATTTAAATGGAAATCAATTTCCATTGCGATTATTGAATCCGATATATTGTTGTGAATAGATTTGGAGCATTTGGACGCGAGGTGTCAAGGCTAAGGTTTATTGAAAACCTTAAATCGTTGCCGAGCAAGGTAAGTGTTTGTCCTAACCTTAGCTCGAGGAATTAGGAGCTATGTGCTATATGCTAAACTGCTCTTATGTGAAAAATATTGTATAGGTAAGGTGACGAGTACCTATACTTTAGCGTCAAGCACGACCGTGAGTCATTTGATGCTATGTATTGTATGTTAATGCTTATTGTTTATGAATGATATTCATGATATTGTTGAGATAAATAAGAATGTTGCTATCTCCCGAAGAGGAGTTTGATATGATATATATATATATGATCCATTGAGTGGATGTTGATTGGGAATGAAGTGACAGGCATAGGTGGAGAGACCGTAGCTGGTGCCACGCATGTACAGAATATTATGAAATAAGGGCGAATGATACGCCGCTATATATGATATATTTATATTTCTCAATTAAACCTACTTTTACTAATACTACTTATGTATTTCTAAATTCTTCTATTAAGAACAATTTATTAAGGATATACTTATATATCCATATATATATATATATATACATATATGCCCATACCTTGTTCAAACAAATTTATTTTTATTAACGATATATATATAAATATGTAATCTTCCTTTTTCCTAAAATTTAGATTTATAATGAACTACTTAGTTAGTTGAGTCATTGATGATAAACAATTAGGAAGAAGAATTGTGTCTAATTCACTGGGTAGTGTCCTAGGTGTTAAA
>MCJB01049864.1:170134-186975 GCA_002018475.1 Nicotiana obtusifolia
ACATTGATAGTTAGAATTGAGTCAACTAGGGGTAGATCGAGTCGTCTCCCCTGGCCAGGTTGGGATTGATGGTGACATGTATAGGTGGAGAGGCCGTAGCCGGTGCCACGCTTGTCACAGGAATAATGTATGCGGGGAGCGGGTGGCACGCCTGCCACAGGATATGTATGCGGGGAGCGGGTGGCACGCCTGCCACAGGATATGTATGTGGGGAGCGGGTGGTACGCCTACCACAGAAATGATGTATGCGGGGAGCGGGTGGCACGCCTGCCACGAGATATGATGATTGAGGTGACATGTATAGGTGGAGAGACCGTAGCCGGTGCCACGCTTGTCACAAGATGAATGATGCTTTGTATTGTTTTAATGTGTTAAATTTAGTTATTTATTATTGTCATATGTATGCTTATTTGCTTTACTATTTGTTTACTTTATCCATGTCTAATTGTTAATTTTAGTAGCATATAGGTATTTGTATATATGTTTGTTTAACAGGTTTATCTGGAGTCCGGTCTTGCCTCGTCACTACCTCGCCGAGGTTAGGCCAGGCACTTACCAGCACATGGGGTCGGTTGTGCTGATACTACACTCTGCACTTTTGTGCAGATACTGACGCAGCAGGTGTCGGACAGTGAGTAGACAGATTTTCTTGTTTTTGGCGCGACTCTCAGGCGACTCAAGGTAGGACTGCAGACGTTCGCAGCCCTTGACGTCATCTGTCCGTATTTTTGTACCTATTTCCATATAGTTCGGAAATAGTATCCTTTGATATTTCTTTCAAGACACTTATATGTAGTAAATCTTAGACTGTCTGTGAATCCTGTGACACCAGTTCTTGGGGGTAGTTTGTTAGGACGGATTACGTTTGTATATTAATGTTCTTTGTGTTTAGCTACTTTCTTATGTTGATACTTATGATTTACTAATGGTGTTGGTAAAGAAGGAATGATGTATTTATAAAGATTCCGCGCGGTGAAGTATCATATTGATNGCGAAGTGACTTCGCGAGACGTGAAACAGACATGAGGGGTCGCGAAAATGGCTACTTCAGGGTATTTTGCCCGACTTTTTGGCCCATTATAAATAGGACTTTGAGGCCATTTGAGCTCATCTGAAACATAACACTCTCTGTACCCATGAAGTAAAACCCTATCCAACACAAAGAATCACTAGAAATCAACCCTCAAACTCACATGCAATCAAGATTTGGTGCTTAATCTTGCAAATAAAGAGGGGTTGCATCCTCTTGAAAACGTTTGGGGCCATTTAGGAAGGAGATTGAAAGTGAAGTTGGGGCCACTAGAGAGGGAAACTTAAGGGAATCATCGGGTAAGTGTTTATTACCCTAGAATCCCTCTTAGATTTATGTTTCCTATACTTAACCCCATTCTAAACCCACGAAATTGTGGAAAGGAAGAACCTAGGGTTCTTCTCTATTTCTAAAATTATGAAATTGGGGGTTAGAGTCAATCCCATGTTGGATTTTGACGAAATTAAGATGTATAGACCCACATTGTAATGGGTAATTACATTTTACAAATATCGAACGATTTCGATACATGGGCCCCACTATTGACCAAGAGTCAAATTTCGGGAATTTGCCCATAAGACGTATAAATTTAAATGGAAATCAATTTCCATTGCGATTATTGAATCCGATATATTGTTGTGAATAGATTTGGAGCCTTTGGACGCGAGGTGTCAAGGCTAAGGTTTATTGAAAACCTTAAATCGTTGCCGAGCAAGGTAAGTGTTTGTCCTAACCTTAGCTCGAGGAATTAGGAGCTATGTGCTATATGCTAAACTGCTCTTATGTGAAAAATATTGTATAGGTAAGGTGACGAGTACCTATACTTTAGCGTCAAGCACGACCGTGAGTCATTTGATGCTATGTATTGTATGTTAATGTTTATTGTTTATGAATGATATTCATGATATTGTTGAGATAAATAATAATGTTGCTATCTCCCGAAGAGGAGTTTGATATGATATATATATATATAATCCATTGAGTGGATGTTGATTGGGAATGAAGTGACATGCATAGGTGGAGAGACCGTAGCTGGTGCCACGCATGTACAGAATATTATGAAATAAGGGCGAATGATACGCCACTATATATGATATATTTATATTTCTCAATTAAATCTACTTTTACTAATAATACTTATGTATTTCTAAATTCTTCTATTAAGAACAATTTATTAAGGATATACTTATATATCCATATATATATATATATATATATATATACATATATGCCTATACCTTGTTCAAACAAATTTATTTTTTATTAACGATATATATATATAAATATGTAATCTTCCTTTTTCCTAAAATTTAGATTTATAATGAACTACTTAGTTAGTTGAGTCATTGATGATAAACAATTAGGAAGAAGAATTGTGTCTAATTCACTGGGTAGTGTACTAGGTGTTAAATAGTAATTTATAGAAGTCCGGTGTCTTAGCCATAGTAATATGTCTAGGATTAATCGAACCACGAATGGGACGGGGGAAGGTTAAATGATAAATATAGGTAGTAATAGTAGTAGTAGATTGTTGAAATCGATTTAGTTAGAATTGAGTCAACTAGGGGTAGATCGAGTCGTCTCCCCTGGCCAGGTTGGGAGTTGATGGTGACATGTATAGGTGGAGAGACCGTAGCCGGTGCCACGCTTGTCACAGGAATAATGTATGCGGGGAGCGGGTGGCACGCCTGCCACAGGATATGTATGTGGGGAGCGGGTGGTACGCCTACCACAGAAATGATGTATACGGGGAGCGGGTGGCACGCCTGCCACGAGATATGATGATTGAGGTGACATGTATAGGTGGAGAGACCGTAGCCGGTGCCACGCTTGTCACAAGATGAATGATGCTTTGTATTGTTTTAATGTGTTAAATTTAGTTATTTATTATTGTCATATGTATGCTTATTTGCTTAACTATTTGCTTACTTTATCCATGTTTAATTGTTAATTTTAGTAGCATATAGGTATTTGTATATATGTTTGTTTAACAGGTTTATCTGGAGTCCGGTCTAGCCTCGTCACTTCCTCGCCGAGGTTAGGCCAGGCACTTACCAGCACATGGGGTCGGTTGTGCTGATACTACACTCTGCACTTTTGTGCAGATACCGGCGCAGCAGGTGTCGGACAGTAAGTAGACAGATTCTCATATTTTGGCGCGACTCCTCAGGCGACTCAAGGTAGGATTGCAGCCGCTCGCAGCCCTTGAAGTCACCTGTCTCTATTTTGTATCTATTTCTACTAGTTCAGAAATAGTACTTTTGATATTCCTTTCAAGACCCTTATATGTAGTAAATCTTAGACTGTCTGTGAACACTGTGACACCAGTTCTTGGGGTAGTTTGTTAGGACGGATTACGTTTGTATATTAATGTTCTTTGTGTTTAGCTACTTTCTTATGTTGATACTTATGAATTACTAATGGTTTTGGTAAAGAAGGAATGAGGTATTTATAAAGATCCCGCGCGGTGAAATTTATTGATCATGATGTTGTAGATGGGAAACTGGTAATGGTGAAGTATGTGAAGAAATGATGATATTAAAATACTTTATATTATTGTATACTACTATCTATTTGTGTTACGATTTTGCTGTGAAATAACTAATTTTGAATGTTAAAATAATTAATGAATTAATTATCGGCTGGCCTAGCTCCCATTAGTAGGCGCCATCACGACTCTCGAGTGGAGGGAGATTTGGGGTCGTGACAGAATATTAGTGTAACTTCTTTAATTCTAAGTTTTAACTTTGAAACATACTTTTTATTTCAAATATATATTCAAAGTTAGTAATATTTAGTTATTATATTTTCAAAAACTTATAATTTCCTTCTACTAGACTACTACAAAATTTATAATTTTACTAACTTTGTATATATTTCACGGTTTGAAATTTGAATCTAATTATAAATTTTGAAACTAATTCAAAGTTTGTAAGAATATTAGTGTAACTTCTTTAATTCTAAGTTTTAACTTTGAAACATATTTTTCATTTATTTATAAAGTTAATTTATCTTTGAGGAAACTTAACTAAATCATATATATATATGTATGTATGTATTAAAAGCACGAAACCCCTTAGCGAAATATCATTCGTCTTTTTTACCTCTTTAAAAATATATTTTATATTGGACAAAATTATAATTTAAGTTATTTTCCTAATATTTAGGACTTATAATTAAATAAAATTTTGATAATTAAATTTTTTCTAAATAAATTAGGTAGTAAAGGAGGCAAATGGCAATTATTAAAAAAAAAAATGAATAACGGGATGACCAGCCGGACCGGACCGGACCGGATTAAACCGGTAGACCGGCCACCGGTACCGGTCACGATCCGGTCGGATAATTTTCAACCGAGGGGGCCGGACTGGAAATTACCGGTTTGGTCTGGTTCTCACCCAGTAAATGTATTGGACCGGACTGGACCGGGAAAAAAAATTCGATCCGTGACCGGACCGGACCAGTTGCCACCCCTAATCACGAGGTACTTGAAAATTTTATTTTATTCCTCCCTTTTCTACATAAGATGAAATCTTTGCATTTTTTTGGTCCTTCGAGTTTTTCTTGCTACTTTGGTTAAGGAGCATTTCTCTGCTTTCATCAATACTCTTGATCGCTAGTATGGTCCACCATCTTTAACTCTTTTCTTCACAAAACTTGAGTTAAGAACGGTTTGTTTGATGCAATTTATTACATATACACACCTATTAGTTTCTTCGCATATGTGTGTAAGGTTTACTAAGGATTTATTAGCTAAATTTAATTAATTTAGAACTGAGGCACAATTATCGGTTGATAAACGGATATGGATCTTTTAAAAGGTGTATACGTGCAATCGCAAGGTCTGCTCTCTCGTTAAAGAAAATTTTGTAAGTACACTAGGCAATTAAAAGTTGTATAGGTGCAACCACAATATCTACTCTCTCGTTAAAGAAAATTTTGTAAGTACAAAAGATGTTTAGTGACGGTGGCAATATAATTGTATCAAGGTAATGTACATATATAATGAAGGAACACGTTAATTGAAACATATTAGATTAGCACGTAAATCGTAAAATGAGAACTTACTTGTTATTCGTAAAGCAGAAGCAAAAACGGATTGAATCGCGACCGGAATTACTGGTCGGCGGTGGTTGTCACGGTATATTGGAGCAACCTCAATTCCATGGTCTAAACCCGTCGTCTGATTTTGGGAGAAGAGAGCGTGGGAAAATACTGATTTTCTGTATTTTATGTTGTACACTGTATGTGTACTTCTATAGGGGGATATTAGGGTTAACTAATAATCCTATTAGGCCTTAAAGCACCCCTTATGGGTGAACCCAATTTTCCTACATCTCCCGCTCACACATAATGGGAGTGCTCATCTAATTTGAGAAACATATTCTCATCTCCTCAATCATTCATACAGGGAAGTAGACCGTGCGACCAGCATACTGTGAGAGCTAAGTGCTATACATCTGTTAGGAGTATATAGCCTCTCGTTGAGTCAAACCTACAAGTAGATCATAAAGTATGCAGTACCCTAGATCATATAAATCACATTTGATATAGTCTCAAAATCTCATATATCATTATTTCTTGTATTCACAATCATAACTCATAAGTTATAATTGGTGCACAAGTGAATACAAATAAATAAGATTCCATCAATGATTTTCCTCTTCTTACGATCCCCTTAACATTAGTATGACTGCTTTTCTGGATATGCTCCGCTAGACCGAATCTGTGTACATGGTCTTTTGGAAACACATTAAGATATCTAACATCACACTAAGTCTCAAGTATCTGATCGGAGTCTCTGAGGGTACAAAATCTTGAGCCATCATAAAAGCTTTGGGTCTCACATAACTATAAGTTGAGAATGGACTTATGTTAACCTAATTGGTCGACATTAGCACACATGATATGAAACATGTGCTACAATATTTTCTCCTTTTTCCCAAGGAGCGTATGTCTTTATCTCATAAAGAATGATGTACAGATGATATTTAGACACCCTAAGTATATAAATTTGAGTTCCTTGATCTACAGAATCATATTTAACTCACATTTGGCTCACAAAGTAGACTAAGTGAATGTTTTTCACTCTAATGACCTTGTGTCATTATTTAAGAGACATTCTAATTTTAAGCGAATAGCTCTCAATTTATTCTTATGATAATTTTGCTTAAAACCATGTCTCATCTCCTCACATCACTAAGATAAGAAGGCGGTTGCCTGTGTGAGAAGGCCAACCTCTTGTCTACCCGGCATACTTATCAAAAAAAAGGAATGCACATAACATTCAACAATAAAAATATGTATGTATGTAAATCAACTTTATTGATAATAAAAAAATATCAGTTTGTGAACACAGGAAAATAAATAACAAAATAAAGTATCTCAGAGTCTACGCAAGCCTTGAGACATAGTATGTCTCACAAATGCATCTCTAGACAAAGGCTTGGTTAATGGATCTGCTAACATATCTTTTGTAGACACATACTTTACATTCACTACCTTGCGTCTAACCATGTCTCTCCCATAGTTATACTTGATATCTATATGTTTGGTTTTACAATGAAACTTAGGGTCCTTGGTGGAGGATATTGTAGCCTCACTGTCACAGTAGACGAATATTGGTTCAGTATTTTCAGCGATATCCAACAAGTGTTCCAAGAACTTTTTCAACCAAATAGCTTTTTGTGCTGCTGATGCGAGAGCCATGTATTCGGCTTCCATCGTAGATAGTGATACATATGATTGTTTCTTACTACTTCATGATATGGCGCCATCACTGAGTAAGAAAACATATCTTGAGGTAGACTTCCTCTCGTCTAGACCTCCTCCATGGTCAGCATCACTGTATCCAACTAATCGCAGATCCTTACCGCCTTGATAACAAAGGGCATAATCATCAGTTCCCTTCAGATATCTCATGATCCTCTTTAGTGCTTTCCAATGTGCTAAACCTGGGTCAGTTTGATATCTACTTACCAAGTCAACTGCTTGAAAAATATCAGGTCTAATGCACACCATAATATACATTGGACTTCCGACTACGCTCCTACAAGGAACTCAACTCATTCTTTCTGTCTCTTCAGGAGTCTTAGAACACATCTGACTTCCCAAGGTATGGTCTTTACTGATAGGAGTTTCAACTGGGCTACTATTTTGCATATTAAAAATCGTTCAAGAACTTTTCTAATGTAATTCTCTTGTAAGAGATACAATAGTTTCTTTGGACGATCTCTTGAAATCTTAACTCCAAGAATATATGCAGCTTCACCCATATCTTTCATCTCAAATTGAGATGACAACCATGACTTTATCTCGGTTATAAACTCCTTATCATTTCCAGCTATAAGTATGTCATCTACATAAAATGTTAAAATCACAAGCTTATTCCTTGATCTTTTGGTATAAACATAATGGTCTTCATCCATCATGGTAAAAACATTGGATACAACAACATTCTGAAAGCGTATATACCACTGCCTTGAAGATTGTTTGAGGCCATTAGTAGACTTCAAAAGTTTACAAACCTTTTGTTTGTGGCCCTTTTTAATGAAACACTCCAGTTGTTTCATATAGATTTCTTTATCTAGTTCTCCATTGAGAAAGGCAGTTTTTACATCCATCTGATGTAATTCAAGATCCAAGCCTGCAACAATAGCTAGAACCAAGCGAACAGAGGTAAATCGTACAACAACCGAGAAAGTCTCTTCTTAGTCTATTCCTTTCTGTTGTGTATATCCTTTCGCCACCAGTCGAGCCTTATATCTCTCAACTGTGCCATCAGCCTTGAGCTTAATTTTGAGAACCCATTTGCTCCCAATTGCTTTGCGTCCTTCAGGGAGGTCAACTAGTTCCCAAACTTTGTTGACTCTCATAGACTCCAATTCATCTTCCATTGCTTTCCATTTATCCTTAGAAGGGCATGAGAGAGCCTCCTTTACATTTTTAGGCTCGTTTTCTTCTTGTAGGAGCATCATAAATAGTTCGCCGCCTTCAACATCAAATCGTCGGCGGGGAATCTTTTTACGAGAACCACGTCTTATTTGTGATTCATCATTGTTCCCATTTGGATCAATGTTGCTCCCACTCGAATCAAGATCATTCATCCTTCTCCCACTTGGAACACGATCTATGACCATCTCGCTCCCACTTGGAACAAGATCTATTAGGTCACTTCCACTAAATGTAGAAGGATTACTTTCATTCGCATCTGATGATGAAAGAGGTCTTTGATGAGAAACTAATTCATCATCTGCTAGAATTCTCCTACTCGAATGAAGTGATCCTTGTACTTCTTGATGCATTATCTTAAATAAGGTTTGGTCTTGACTTACCTCTCCCTTCTTAGGGAACTTATCCTCTAAGAATGTGACACCTCGTGATTCAAACTCAGTTACACTCCCACTGTCTTGCTAACCTATAAACACATAACCCTTTGAGGTTTTAGAGTATCTTATAAGATACTTTTCTTTTCCCTCGGGTCCAATTTGCCATATTTGTGAGAGGAATCATGTGTATAGGCAGCACAAGCCCAAGGCCTTAATACACTCAGGTCGGGTTGTCTTCCAGTCCATAACTGATATGGAGTAGTAGTAACTGATTTTGTAGGCACTCGGTTAAGTACAAAGGTGGAAGTAAGCAATGCATCACCCCAGTAACTAATTGGGAGGTTAGCTTGTGCCATCATTGACCTAACCATTTCTAGGAGCGTTCTGTTTCTTCTCTCTGCAACACCATTTTGTTGTGGAGTATTTGGGATAGTCAACTAATGAACTATTCCCTTTTTATCACATAAATTATTAAACTGGATTGATAAGTATTCACGACCGCGGTCAGTTCGAAGAGCTTTTATTTTCTTGTCTAATTGATTTTTCACTAAGCTCATATAGCGTTTGAAGCAACTTATTGCTTCTGATTTGTGGAAAATTAAATAGACATAAATGAAATGGGTAAAGTCATCAATAAATGTGATGAAATAACTTGCTCCATGCCTAGCCCTAACATTCAGAGGCCCACAGATGTCTGAATGGACTAATTGCAAAGGATATTCAGCTCTAGTCGCCTAGCCAAACAGTTTTCTTGTAGATTTTCCAGCTAGACAATTTTCACAAGTGGACAACTCCACATGTTCAATGATGGAAAGCAAACCTTGTTTTGCTAACCTTTGCATTCTTTGTTAGTCAATATGACCAAGTCTAGCATGCCATATGTTTACATCACTATCATATTTATGTGAAGAAACAAACCTAGAAAAACTAGCATCATTATTAAATGAATCATAATCCAAATCCATAATAATCAAACCTTCGGTCACATGACCAAAACCAAATAAAGTTGAACCAAAAGTCAACTTGGTAGAATTGTCATGACAAAATAAGTCAAATCCTAGCTTAAGCAACAATGAAACTGAAATAACATTCCGGCGAATTGTTGGTGCAAAGAGAACATCATGTAGTATTAGGTCTCGACCACCACGCAAGACTAACTTGCATGTACCGATCCCTTCAACATCAACTTTATTGTTGTTGCCCACATATATCCACTTTGCTCCACGTGGAACTCGCCGAAATTCTACAATGGCACTGCGTTCCCAGGCTATGTGGTCCGTTGCTCCTGAGTCTACAATCCACAAAGGATTAGATTCAGTTAGAAAAACAGAACTAGAAACACAAAGTTCACTGATTCGAGCATCGTGAAATACCTTTTTAGGAGGCTCAAAGCAATGTCTGGCATAATGACCCTTTTTGTCACAATTATAACATTTCACTTTAGCAAGTTTGACACGTTTGGGATGTTTGTTTTTGCCTTTTTCAGTATTTGCCCTTTTTGCATGCTTAGCTGGCTGAGCTTGAGGTTGCTCACTCTTCTTTCCCCAGTTCCTTTTCTTTGAGTCACTCTTGGTTTTGGAGGTCGTTTCCATGTGCAACTCAACTATTGGCTTTGCAGCCTCAAGCCATTCCTCCTCTAACTCAAGATGCCTCCGAACATCTTCCAGAATTGGATTTGTTGTTCATCAGTCAACACATGACCAACATCTTTCAACTCCCCAATCATATTTGTCATTTGCCTCAAATGTGTTTTCGTTGAATGTTCTGGGCATTTCTTATATGAATCAAATTTGATCGTTAAGCGTCGCAGCCTTGCAGTGGAACTGGTACCAAACCTTTTCCCTAAAGCATTTCAAAGATCCATAGCTCTTTGGTGATTCTTAAACTCCCTTAGGATGTCATCATCCAAGGTGCTCAACAACGTAATGTGAACAATGGAGTTCTTTTTCTTCCAACTGTCATAGGCTTCACGCTCACGCCAATGCTAAGCAGTGTTGCCTTCCTCAGGCTCATTCATGACAATTTTAATAGTCTCCAAAGCCTCTTGCTCCTCTAGCACATACTGGACTTTCAAGCTCCAGGTCTCATAGTTATCACCATTGAGTTTCAACCCTTTGTTGAGCACAACGACAATGTTTTTCGAAGCAGTAGTCATTCTTTAACAAAATAAAAAAAAAATATTATGAGGATCATATAAACATAAAAAATAACGCAAGGCAGGATGTTCAACATACATATATATTATGACACTAAGCATCAATCGATTAAGTTAATAAACACATATATTAATCATGGAGTTGAAAGTTCACTATGTTCCTAATCATCGTCCAAGAATTAAATATTATGAAAATTAACCTATTCAATTATCTAGCTAAGCATCTTAATCATGTTTAAGACAACATAATTATCTATCATGATTTTACAATTTCATATGGATCATAAGTTAACAAATAACTTATATTAGCATGCTAATAAAATTAATGTCAAACTAATTAAAATTTATTGCATGCTATACAATTTTACATAATGTTTAGTATAATGTTAAACTAATTAACATATCATACATGTTAAACAAATTAACAAGTAATATAATGTTAAACTAATTAACAAATAAATTTAATGTTAAACAAATTAACATTCAAACATGTTAAATAAATTAACAAATAAATTTAATGTTAAACAAATTAACATTTCAAGCATGTTAAATAAATTAACAAGCAAGTTTAAAGTTAAACTAATTAACATTTCAAGAAATTGGGATAGTAAGATAATTCTAATTTTTATTAAAAGAATATAAATACTAAATTTATATTCTGAAAATCAGGTCCATATGACCATTTTAATAATCTGGAATTTATTAAAAAAATTACAGAATTAAATTTAAATTTTATTTAGGCCATTAGCCCAATAATTAAATTAAATAGGACATATGAAAGTGAGCCTTTAGCCCTTGACTTAAATCTGCCATCAAAGAAATTTTCAGACCATTTTTGAATGGGCTTTTAGCCCAATTTCCTTAAAATCTGCCCTCTAGAGAAAGAAGCCCAACAGCTTCTTTAGTCCTTCTTTAGTCCAATTGCATAATCCCTTTTAGGTCTTCCGTTTAAAGTTAAAAAAGAAAAAAAAGAAAAATAACAGCAGCCAAACCTTTTTTTTATTTTTTTTATTTTAATAAAGCTCCCTTTTTTCTATTTTTGACTATAAAATGAAACCTAGTTTCTCTCATTCTTCTTTCTTAGCCTTTACAGCTGCCAGCCATGCCATGAGCGCACAAAGCTCCTTTTCTTAGAAGAGATTATTTCTCTTCTTTCTTTTTCTTATTAATCACTAAGAATAACATAAGCTTAATGATGGATTTTGAAGAGAGAAACATGTTTCTCTTCTTCCTTTATCCTTATGTTCTGCCGCCTTCCCTTTCCATGAAAAGAGAAGTATTGGTTTCTCTTCTTCTCCACTCCTATGGCTATGATTTGAAGCACCAAGCTTCATGACTTTATTATTTAGACCAAAAAAAATTACTTTTCTTCCTAAGTATTGCCTTTCTTGACAGATTTCTTTTGGACTATAATGGGTCCTTCCATGGCAGAGAAGAGAGGTCTCACAGTCACCGTTAGGTCATAAGAAACAGTGGTGAATTTCCGGCAGCGACATTAAGACACAAAAATATTGTGTGACGGAAGTACACGACGGCATTCAGACAGATCAAAAAATAACAAGAATTTCATTTTTCTAATTTTTGTAAACAAATTGAAACTGATTTAAAACTTAATTTTAAATCAGCGTATAGAATTATATTATCAGTCCCAATTGCACATGAAATTTTCGAAAAATATCACTTTAAACCTTTAATAGAATTCCAAGTTATTTTAAAATTACAGTAATATTTTTTTTTCAAGATAATAGATCGCACCGACAAGTAGTTCTAGATTTACATAAAAACTAGAACTGCATTATATTATTCGAACCAGAAATTCAGTCTGTGACTCATGAAGGAACACGATAATCTAAACATATTGGATTAGCATGTAAATCATAAAACAAGAACTTACTTGTTGCTTGTGAAGCGGAAGCGAAAATGGATTGAGTCGCGATTGAAATTACTGGTCGGCAATAGTTGTCAAAGTGTGTTGGAGCAACTCTAATTCCACAGTCTAAATCCCTCGTCTGATTTTAAGGGAAGGGACCGTGGAAAAATATTAATTTTCATATTGTACATTGTATGTGTACTTTTATAAGAGAATATTAAGGTTAATTAATAACTCTATTGGACCTTAAACCACATTTATACGTGGACCCAATTTTCCTACAATAATGATAGAGAGCTTATGAACCTTAAGATGCTTCCAAATCACTTTGTTTTTTAAAGTATGAATAGAGTAAAGATGAAGCATGTGTTATTGGACCTAACTCCCGTAATCGACAGTTATAGCTATAACCACCACTAACAATGGGAATCGTATAAGTTGTTGGGTAGCCGCCCTCTCCTAGGAAAAAAGAAAAAGAAAAAGAAAAAACTTTAACCTTGTTGTGCAATTTACTTTTGCTTGTCTTTCAATTAAAAAAAAAAAAATTCTATGTTTTGATACAACAAGAATCACATTGTTTACCCTCAAATCCGAGTAACAATTAAATTTGTTGTAGTGCTAAGGATCCATGAATCAATTTGATACAATGTAAAGTATAATGTAGATAATTGAAAGATAATAGACAAAAGGAAATATCAAACCACAGAGATTGAATAGCTGGCGACGAAATATGAAAAATAGACAAAGCTTGATGAACAATGACAATGAACAGTAACGATGCACAGTAGTAGTGAACAATAGTAATTTTAGTATTTCTTCTCAGTTTTTTCTGTCCCCTCCAATGAAGGTCGAATGCTCTTCTTATAGGTAGATAAAAGAGCCCTAAACATGGTAAAAGTCTAATTACAGGGTAAATCCCTTTGATTACGGGACGAAATATCTTAAAATGGCGCCTCAACGTCCATAACGGTTGAGATATTTACTCCTGGCGAGATATCAGGAATCCGTGAAATATCCGGTTCAAAACTGATCCTTTGTTACGAGATGTGCCCTAATCGGCCGATATCGGTAGCCCCGTTTCGGCTGCTCCAGCCTCTGTACCCGATTTTCTGATTTCGGACCGAGGCAGCCCGACCTCATATTACGCCGGGGCCCGACTCCACTCGATTGTATCCGACCCAATACAGATAGTCCCTTCGTTTATTGGAGAGTAAGGACAAAAAACGATTTGAGTTGTCATCCTTCGAACCTTTTGGTTAAGTAATCGACATCTCCATTAAGCGTGACATGAAAGCAGAGTCATCAAAACCGCTTATCCCCAAAAAGATCCTATGTGTGACGGTAGTGCTGTGACGCACACAACCGTCGACACAGGAAATCATTACCTATCTTATCCGCAGAACCTTGTACCTTCTGCGTTCACTTAATGCGTGCATTTAATGCTGCTCACCTCGTGCTTTATACCGCCGCTTTTTGGGAAAGTATAAATACTTCTTTCCCTCTTTGCGTTTTACTTCTTTACTTTCACGCTGATTACCAATTTACTTCCTTAAGCTTTTTTCACCAGAGAGAAAAACTTTTAGACTTCTTCGCCAGAAAACCCCTCTTCTCCTTTGTTTCTTGCTTCCACTACTTCAATGGCCAAAACTTCTAAATCAGTTCCTCAAAAACAAACTTCCTCTGCCCAGTCTGTTGAAGAGGTTGAGCCTACCCGTACTGAGGAACCCTCTATGGAGCCTCCATTGAAGGCCTTCATACCAGTGGGATGCTTCATAGGTTCCGACTTTAAGGTTGAGAAGCCTTCCTCGGTGCCTGGCCGAGGTGAACCGATTTCGGAATACATCAGTTCGATCACCCCAAAACATCTTGAAAGGGTGAAGGCCGGCTGATAAGGAAATAATAGTCCCTTCTCCGAACGAAGCCATTACCATATATGTGGAGGGATACCTTAGTGTATATACTTATCCGTTCACGCTAGAACCCATAGACCCTCTAATCATCGAGTTTTGTAGGAGATACGAGGTCACTCTAGGTCAAGTCCACCCTTCTGTGTGGCGTATAGTTTACCTTTTCCGTTTTTTCATAGATAAGGTCGAGGGGGGGCACCCTTTTACCCTTGATCATTTGCTTCGATTATACAGTCCCCGGATGTTCCGAGGGGGGCTAATTAAACTAGCTCGCCGGGCCAGCAAGGCTCCGTTCTCGAGCATTGACCAAGATAGGGATTGGGGCTGGATGAGCCGATACGTCGGGGTTAAAACTTCCGACCTGATCCCTGCCGATGGTATGCCGTTCCCCGAGAAGTGGAACATGAAACATAAGCGCCTCCCTATTTAAGATCCCTTATTACTATATTTCAATATTTAACCGATGTATTATGATGTGCAGCCGTTTCCCAGGCACCAGCCGCAATTAAGGACTTGAAGGATTGGGTCAGGAAGGTCGTGGCCCAGAGGTCCTATTTCGAGCGGGCCTGGAGAGAAATATCAAAAGGTCTTTGGGAGGACAAGAACCATGGTGAGCTTCATCGATATCCACATTCTCCAAAACGATCGATATCAACACTTAATCTTTTGCAAATTTATTTTGTAGGTCTCTCGAAGGATGCCGAGATGAGGTCGGCTGTTACCGGTGGGGCAATTCCTTGTCCTCTTCCCATATCGGAGAAGGAAGGAGGAAAAAAGAGAAAAAGGGCTCCCGTCCATGCTGAGCCCGAAAAGAGGAAGGGCAGGAGAAAAATGTTAGCTCGTAAAGTCACAGTCACTGACCCTTCCTTCCAACCGAGTGATGACTCCGAGGGGGAAAAGAGCCCCGAAATTGTTCATGACAAATCCCCTCGGGAAGTCCCCGAGCCGAGTGTGGAAGAAATATGTGCCTCCCAAGGAGAGAATATAGAAACGGGAGCAAAGATCGGAGACCGGGCCAATATGCCGGCGGCGACACAAAAATCCCCGGACATCCCCGATATGGTGCATTCACCCTCCTTCTCAAAGACAATTCTGAAAGAGGCCCAGGATGCTAGGATACACACGCCGAGCAAGGTGCCGGTCGCAGCAGGGACCTTCGAAGAATTTTTTGATGGGGTGCCTTCGGCCGATACCTTCGGCCTCGAAGTCCCCAGAAGGAGTCCCCCAGCCGAGACAAGTGGAATGTCGGCTGGTATCAAATTGGTCAATAAATTCCCCGCACCGAGCTCGAACCCTGAAAGGAGGAGGGTGATAACCTTTACTATCCCCGAGGACGCCCGAGCATTAGGTCCACCGGTAGGCGTAGCAAGCTATCTCCACAGCTTGGCGACTGAAGAAGACTGGGCTGCAATGAACGCTGTGGATTGGGCTTGTTTGTTCAACAAAGCTCAACAGGCATCGAACAGAGTACGTTTTCTTGTTTACTTTAAACTATACTCAACGTTTCGGCTTCGAACCCATATTGACAATTTTCAATTTGAATTTTCCGCAGTCTTCGGTGCTTTATCACGAAATGTTCCTTCGCATCAAAGAAGGAATGGCACAAGAATGGGATCGACGCCAGTGGCTTGAAAATAAGTTGTCAATTCTCCGGGGCGAACTAAACTATATAAGGAAAGAGCATGCCTCTTGCGTTGACTAACTGGGGCAAGCGGATAGTCGGTTTGACCAACTCCGATTCGAGCTGAACGAGGCAAAGGCTGAAATGAGCGGTTGGAGAACCAAGGCCGAGATTCTAGCTGCAGAGAAAATGACTCTCCAAGAACAGGCCTCGGAAGCGCAAGAAAGAATCGGAGCCCTTCTTAAGGACAATGAGTTCCAACGGCTTCAAGTCGAGTCGCTCAACCAAGACCGGGCGGCTCTGACCAATCGACTTCAGGAAGCAAAATCGGAGATCGCCGCTACTAAGGCCAAAGCTGATGACTTGATAGCTCAGTATAGAGCTGATGCTGAGGTAGCTCATGAGCAATCGAAGGTGCTGATCGAGTATACTCAATGCCAAACTTGCCTTTATGTTCTCAAGGAGCTCCAGGTCCGTGGCCTCGATTTGTCTTCCGATGTTGCTTAGGCATCGAAAGTTGAGGATGAAATGAGAAGAAGAACCTTTCCTGAAGAGTATGAAGACGGCTCGGATTGATATTGTCTTGATACTTTATAGCCTGAGTTATGTAAAGATTCCACCTTGTATAAAAGACATTTTAATATAGTTCGAGTTTGTTCCTTGATTCTCATGCATCGAAATGTCCTGCCTTAGCTAGGATTATAAATTGCGACTGACTAATTAATAGTTAGCCCGGCCTTAGCCTCGTAGCAAGTTCAGAACACATTAATAACTAGTTTGGCCTTAGCCTTGTTCAAAGCGATAACTGGTTTGGCCTTAGCCTTGTTCAAAACGATTTAAACGAGCTCTTATTTGCTCTGCTTTTAACCATTAAGCTTATAGGAATCGGGGCCACGCCTTAGCAAAAAATTAGACCCCTATCAAATAGAT
>MCJB01049865.1:0-37657 GCA_002018475.1 Nicotiana obtusifolia
ATATATATATATATATATATATATATATATATATATATATATATATATATTTACAAGTTCATTCCAAAATTGAACTTCATAAAATCTTTCTATTGCAAAATTGAATCCTATTCCGAATGGGTATATGGCAGCTGACACGTCTAATTCACGTTAGTCCAACTATACTTTTACGTTAATTACTTGATCGAATTTAAAATTGGATTATAAGAATAAATTAATATTATACATACAACCTTTGTATAAATCAATATTAATCATATTATATATATCAAATATATATTTAATCAAGAGGTATAATTCCATTTTCTACTTAAAATAAAGAACTTCAATTTGTTGACAATATTAATTATATTTTCTGTACTAGCAAAAAATATAATAATATTTTATTTGGACTAATAATTTATATATTTGACTAATTAAATTCTATAATTATCAAATAACAAAATAATTAATCCTTTAGCAAAGATCAGAACATCGGTTAGTGTGCGACCCCATAGGTTCAATACTAAACCGGTAATAAATTGATCACATTAATATACTAATAAAGCGTGGCGTCTAGCAACACTCCTCAACGACCAGATAAAATAAAGTATATAATTTACTCTCAAGACCTTATAGCTCTAGGTCATCCTAGGTGATGCAATAAGGAATTCGGTTACCTTTGATGCAATCTAGCTCTGATACCAACTGATGCAATATTAAACGCGGAAATAAGAAAACAAAAGATAGAAGCAAGACGCTCTATGAATTATCAAGACAACAAGTAGGAACTAGTCTACTTACCTTCTTGATGAAATCAAGGAGTACCTATACTATACGAACGACCCTCAAGACAACGATTGTCTTGCAAATTGTTGATCAAACAAGGAGTGAGTTCAATTTTGAATCACACCAAAATTGGACAAGTTAAAAGTCACACGAGATTTGGGAGCAAAGTGCTGCCGATTTTCTTTTATAAAAATAATGTCAAGTTTTTTTTTTTTTTTTTCAAAAACGAAATTTAAGAATTAGAACCTAAAACTAAGGCACGAAGAACAGGATTGGGATTGTAGAAACAAACCCGTTCCAAGCTCTGATACCAACTGATGCAATAAGGAATTCGGTCACCTCTGATGCAATCTAGCCCTGATACCAACTGATGCAATATAAAACGCATAAAACAAGATAAAAGGATAGAAGCAAGACGCTCAATGAACTATCAAGACAACAAGTAGGAACTAGTCTACTTACCTTCTTGATGAAGTCACAGAGTACCTATACTATACGAACGACCCTCAAGACAACGATTGTCTTGCAAATTGTTCGATCAAACAAGGAACGAGTTCAATTTTGAATCACACCAAAATTGGACAAGTTAAACACACGGTTTTGGTTGGGAGCAATGGCTGCCGAAAATTCTTTATAAAATTAATGTAAGGTGCTGAAAATAATGTAGTCTTTAGGCTTATATAGAATGAGCCTTTACCTAAATAGAATAGGAAAAGAATAACTAGTTAACCTAAATAAACTAGGAAACAAATAACTAACAAAAAAGCCACAATTTGGCTAAGTTTAAGAACTAGTCACGCAGGACTCCAAAACAAGTAAGAATTAATGTCTTCCATAACTACACAATAACCTCAGCACAGTAACAAACATCACACGCCAAACGCTTGGCTCTTCTTCACCATCAAATGTGCATCACGAAGCTCTTTAGCTTGACTTCTCGTGAATAGTCTTGAAGGCTTAAATGTGTCATGATCAGGTTCACCTGCATCATCTGATGCAGGTCAACCTGATCAAGCTATGTTCATGTCTTGGAAGAAGCTACATTCATGCTATCATTGTGCAATGATGGAAGAAGCGGGTAGCATGTCGGATAAGACAAGAAAAAGCATTGGTTAGACTTGGAGAAGGGCCAAGCGTTCATAAATCTTGCTATGGACGAATCTTGTGTTGAAGATGTACATTTGTGTTTATGTTGTATTATTGTGTTGCTGTAGAAGACATTGATTCTTATTTAAGGGGTTCTGCGTGACTATTCTTTAAACTTAACCAAATTGTGGCCTTTTTTGTTAGTTATTTGTTTCCTAGTTGATTTAGGTTAACTAGTTATTCTTTTCCTAGTTGATTTATGTAAAGGCTCAATCTATATAAGCCTAAAGATTTCATTATTTTCAGCACCTTATATTATTTTTATAAAAGAAAATCGGCAGCACTTTGCTCCCAAATCTCGTGTGACTTTTAACTTGTCCAATTTTGGTGTGATTCAAAATTGAACTCGTTCCTTGTTTGATCGAATAATTTGCAAGACCATCGTTGTCTTGAGAGTCGTTCGTATAGTATAGGTACTCCTTGATTTCATCAAGAAGGTAAGTAGACTAGTTCCTACTTGTTGTCTTGATAATTCATAGAGCGTCTTGCTTCTATCTTTTGTTTTCTTGTTTCATGCCATCAATGTTGGATAAGACAAGAAAAGGCGTTAGTTAGCCTTGGAGAAGAGCCAAGCGTTCACACA
The DNA here is from genome assembly GCA_002018475.1 of Nicotiana obtusifolia. NCBI lineage: Eukaryota > Viridiplantae > Streptophyta > Magnoliopsida > Solanales > Solanaceae > Nicotiana > Nicotiana obtusifolia. The sequence goes on from MCJB01049865.1 coordinate 2,498, forward strand.
TATTGTGTTGGATGAAATATTTATTGATGGTGTACATTTGTGTTTATGTTGTATTATTGTGTAGTTATTGAAGACATTAATTCTTACTTGTTTGGTCCTGTGTGACTATTCTTTAAACTTAGCCAAATTGTGGCCTTTTGTAGTTATTTGTTTCCTAGTTGATTTAGGACTAGACTCATTCTATATAAGCCTAAAGACTTGATTATTTTCAGCACCTAACTTTGATATTCAATACAAAAATCGGCAGCAACTTTGCTTAGAAACAACATAATCATCAGGCAGATCTATGACATAAGCATTATTATTGATCTTCTGCAACACTTGAAATGGTCCATCTCCGCGCTCTATGAATTATCAAGACAACAAGTAGGAACTAGTCTACTTACCTTCTTTGATGAAATCAAGGAGTACTCGATGATGCAGGTGAACCTGATCATGACACGTTTAAGCCTTCAAGACCATTCACGAGAAGTCAAGCTAAAGAGCTTCATGATGCACATTTGATGGTGAAGAAGAGCCAAGCGTTTGGCGTGTGATGTTTGCTACTGTGTTGAGATTATTGTGTAGTTATGGAAGACATTAATTCTTACTTGTTTTGGAGTCCTGCGTGACTAGTTCTTAAACTTAGCCAAATTGTAGCCTTTTTGTTAGTTATTTGTTTCCTAGTTGATTTAGGTTAACTAGTTATTCTTTTCCTATTCTATTTAGGTAAAGGCTCATTCTATATAAGCCTAAAGACTACATTATTTTCAGCACCTTACATTAGTTTTATAAAGAATTTTCGGCAGCCATTGCTCCCAACCAAAACCGTGTGTTTAACTTGTCCAATTTTAGTGTGATTCCAAATTGAACTCGTTCCTTGTTTGATCGAACAATTTGCAAGACAATCGTTGTCTTGAGGGTTGTTCGTATAGTATAGGTATTCTGTGACTTCATCAAGAAGGTAAGTAGACTAGTTCCTACTTGTTGTCTTGATAGTTCATTGAGCGTCTTGCTTCTATCCTTTATCTTGCTTTCTGCGTTTTATATTGCATCACTAGGATATGGTTCAATGTCAAATCCTAATAGGCGATCGACTATGTGTTCATGTCAAATATAATCGACCATTGAATGATCTAATAAACTCTTTTCTTCTTTCCTTAAATTGCCCTGGTCAAGGTCTTAATTTGGTCATTATAATTCATGACAACATGGAGCTTAAACTCATTACCAAGAGTTGACAGATTATATCTTGATTAATGACTAATTCTACAAGTATTTAATCGAACCCAATATCCTTTTCAACTATCGCCTTAGGGCCATAGGTGTATGGTATCAAAGCAATATAAATAACTTGTCAATTACTATGACGATCTCAGGTCAAAGGAAACTCTTACATCACATTCTTCAAGAGAATATCCTATTGACAATTTATGGTAATTCTAACCATTATGAATTATCCAATGAGTCAGGTTCAATGATCATATCTCTATATGCATCATCTATCTATATGATTTAATTAATGAGATCAACTAATTTTTATCCCATAAAGACGATCACATAGATATTGATCTAACCGGATTGTCCAAATTAATAAACCTAGCTATGATTAAGAATAAATTTAGATTAAATTATAAGAAACTTCACTCTCATTATCATGATCTCCGTCACGATGACAAGTCTCAAAATTTAATCAAGGACCTTATCAAATTAATCAAGCAATTAATAATAATCATAAAAGAATATCAAATGCCATATATATTTTATATGAAATAATGTTCACAAAATTATTTTCAAATCATCAAATATGAGATTGGGTCTAGGGCATATCCACTGTATACCTAACAAATATAACAGATACTCCGAGACTCTTTACTCCAAGGTCAACTTTGGAAAAAAAAATTAATTCCTTCTTAATATCTAAAAAAATTAAATATTGTGGACCACAAGAAAAAGATTAAAAAATCAATTAATCTTTTTCCTCCAAAAAAAGGTTTCAAATTATTATCATATTTTTCAATGAAAAATATCTATGACCAGTACAATTCTTTCCCTCCTATATGACCAGTACAATTTGAAACATGACACTATAAAATCTCACGGTATTATTTTTTACCAATATTTTATGAGAAGGCCATATCACTAAAATAATATTTGTAATGTCACACTTTTTTTTCCTTCTGCTATAACCACATGATCTAGAGGTTCTTCGGCTTGGCAAAGCTGAAAAATTCAAATCCCGTCCACCAAGGATAACATGAATATTTCAATCTTTCAAAATTAAAAAAAGAAAAAGAAAAAGAAAAAGAAAAAGAAAAATCACAAGATTATTCCTAATCCTACTCGCCAAATCATCTAAGCGTCATGCATCCTTTCCACTTGAGGAGAGACGAATAACAAAGAAAAAATAAGAAAAGAAAATAGAATTCATTAACTTTACCATATATGACTTCAAGAAAAGACTATTAAAATGCTCAAAGTTGTAGCGGCGAAAATATATTTTAAATCCATTATATTAGGGTACATGTTTTTTCAACTTCGATAGCAAACACGTTAACCTCGGCATGCAACAGCGATGATTTTGGAATTTGGAGTTGTTTTTCAAAGAAAGTGGTATTTCTGTGTATGCACATATCTATTAGCTTCCTCATGGTTCGTCGCTGCAGGTGGTAAGCAAACAATTTTGACAAACCCCAACGAATGATCAACTCACCATTTAAGATTCCAGTGGGTTTTACGTCCCCTGGATGCCCATAACTATGCAGCTCATGGGTCATATCAAGAATGGTTGTCTACCTTCGGCTCCACGTATAGTGATCATCTCTTAAAATTCATATATCCATTGACGTCTTAATTACCATCGCTGAAAATTGAAAACTTGCAGAAGGAGACATGGCTTTCCATTTCAAAGAGGTGCATCTGTCTATATCCTCCGTGTAAAATCTGGATATTACATATTCCTCGCGGATGAGATATCACATCAAATTCCTCATTTTTTATGTCAAATATAATGATTGACAGTTCGCAAGTATGATAATTAATAACCATTATAAAAACATTCATTCACCAATAAATAGTATCCTTTATAATTATATGAGATCCTCGATCCGAAGGAAATATTAAAGAATACATATTATTACTCTTATTACACAACTTCATGTTCAACTTGTTACAATCTTTCCAGCCTGTATCAAAATTCTGATTATTGGACACCGATAAGTCAAGTCTAAGCATATTGAATTCTATAACTGCCCAACCTCTTACCCATAGGAGATAATATTCCTTGGTGACTGGATGAGAAAAGAATGCACAAATTTTACCACATGGGATGTCAAAGGTATGTTGTCCTAGGGTGACAGGGTTGACAATACTATAGGACGATATATTTCGGGCGCATTTGTTTTGGTGTTTAAGGAAGAGCAAGCCATGGTGCGAAAACTCGAGTTTAGGACAATTGTAATACTTGTTACCACCCCACAGATTTGATTGCAGTCGAATCTTTTTACTAGTAGTAATTTTTTGATGTTTTTCGTTCCATTCCTCGAGAAATAGTAGATTCTTTGGAACTTTTTCGAATGATATCTCTTGGAATACCAAAAATAGGAGCAGGGCCATGGTTCAGATACGAGTCGTTGAAATCTGGTGTTGATATTAAAAAGTTCCAATACCTGCAGATAAGTTGGCGACGGAATAGGTCTTCTGCCGGAAGTCTGCTCAGAATATCCATCCATACGTCATCTCGAAGAGGTTTACAACGCTCAGTTGGAATATAAGACAGGCAAGAATGAACCATTACGAAACTTTTTGATTTAGTTTTTTTGGGTGAAAGGAAAAATTATAAGTACTACGACATTATGAAACTATTATGAATTTCTTGTTATGATTGGTAAACATATGATATCCAGATGTTTCTGTTGTACCCCTCCTCGTACAGAGACAATGCATCATGTCTTTGTAGAAAGCGAAGCTTCTCAATATCTATGGAACTACTTTGGTGGCCCTATGAGAATTATACACCAACGACTTCCGGTGAAAATTTAATGGTGGAAAACAAATGTCAAGAACAATGTGCAGAAAATGATGATTCATTTAATCCCTCTTTTTATACAATGGAAATTATGGAGGAGTTGCTGTGCTTGTAAATATGGTGATCAAAAGAAGTTTTTGTATAATAGAATAGTTCATCAAATCCTTTGGAATTTGAATGTAGCTCTACGATTAGCCTTTTCAAAATGTGACTTGGCAATGCCTTGGCTCAAATTCTGTGAAATTGTAGTTAATCTAATAAAGCCAATCTCAACCTGGAAGAAAGTTGTTTGGGAAACAGCGGAGTAAGCTCCCATATCCGTGAAGGACTGCTTTCCAGCAAAGGAAAACTTCTCGTTGCTGAGCCTCCTCATGGCTTTTTAAAAATAAATACTGATGGAAGCTACATTCAAAAAACTGAGAAAACAGGAATAGGAGGCATAATTAGGGATAAGGATGGAGAGTTCATCACGACATTCTCCCTACTTGTCATCTGCAACAACAACAATGAAGCTGAAGCCATGGTAGCTTAATATGGGGCTGGATGGTGTTGGCAAAATGGTTACACAAATTTCATCCTTGAACTAGACTCTTTGATAATCAAGAATATGCTCACTAATCACAACATGAGCAATGCCAGACTGAAGGACGTAATTGAGGAAACGATACTTTTTTTAAGCCAAGCAAATGCTAAAACTAATCATTGCTACATAGAAACTAATCAAAGTAGTTGATCGATTGGCCAAAAATGCATCTACTAAAGGAGAATCTTCTATAACTTTTGCCTTTCAGAACATCCCTAGAGAGGCAAATGGCCCCTTTCATCTAGACAAATGGAAATTGCGCAGCTTCAGAAGTAGATGTGATAAGGCAAATTTCTATGTTAGTTAATTGTTCATTGATATGGACGGGAAGGCTAAAAAATTTCTTAGTCCAATTTTTCAAAAGGTTAAACCAATTCAATCTTTGATGTAACAAAGGTCAGGCCTAGCCCCCTCCTTTTGTTATCTTTTGCTATGGAATGAAAGCACACCCAATCTCTAGAGGGTGGAATTAAATTAGAAAAAAAAAAACTAGAAAGAGGCTAATATATGGAAAAATTCTAGCAATCTTGGATCCGTAGAGTACTGGAACTCTTAACTCTATCTTATATTAATCTTATAAGTAGTTATCTTGTACTCGTAATCTTGTGTATATATAAAATCTGTACTTATCTCAAGAAGTTGATGTACTTATCTTATGTTTGTACTTCTCACGGTAAATAGATGCAACTCAGGTTCTAACATTATGTAGTTCTTTTTTCTAAAACTAACTTACGCAATTAGATTGTATTAAACCTAATATTGAATATTTGACAACATAGGATCTTTTTATCACCAAAAAATTAACTTGTAAGTTGTATGTGATAACTTTTGGCTAATAATTTTGACTCTTGCGATAGAATCTGAGGTGTTCGTGAAGTATCTAGTTTCGCCATAACACCTCTAGAAAATGGCTGAATTTCGACCGTCAAAACGGTCGAAAATCAGTCGGAAATCACGGATTTTCAATTACTTTCCGATCAAAATTAGTCGGTCGGAAAACAGTTGGTCGGTAAACATTTTCCCACCAAATCTGTCAGTGATTTCCGACCAAAGTAGTCGAAATGTCCAAAAGGTCAGACCACCAAATTATTTTTAAATTTCTGACCAAAGTGGTCGGAATTTTACTGGTCGAATCAGTCGTAATAATATAAATAAAAATAAATATTTATTTAAAATTAAATAATAAAAATAAATATTTTCCGACCGAATCAGTTGAAAATTAATAATTAAAAAATAAATTTTCTTTAATTTCCGACGGAATCCTTCGAAAACTTTAAAAAACTAATTAACTTTTTTTATCATTTCCGACCACTTCGGTTGGAAATTTGGGTATTTTTTGAAAAAACTGGGCAACTGTTCGACCGTTTCTGTCGGAAATCAGTCGGAATTTTCTGTCAAACTGGGCAGAATTTTGCTCAATTTTGAGCTATACCACATATCAAACAATTACAATAAAATAACGCCAACAACCAATCAATTCTTATCAACAAATATAATATCTAAACCAACAAATCCAACCATTAACACAATGTAAACCAACTAATCCATTAAACCTAATAATTTTGGGCATAAAAACATCCAAATAGTAGCCCACATTCAAGTTAAAAATAAAACATAAACTTGTCTATTACAATCAAGTTTACTAATCAACCAAAACCATACACCTAAACTACTACAAATCAGATTCAGTTTGTTCATCCTCATCATCAGATAGATCATGCCCATATTTTCTCATGAATTTCTGCATCTTAACAAATGTTCTGAATTGTGAGTCCAACTGTTGCTTCAAATCATGAATTTCTTTTCTCATATCTTTCATATGTTCTTGATTTTGCAAAGAAGATGAATTGGCTAAGAGTGGGTTTGGATAACCTGTAGGTCGGCGTACCTCTGTAGACTCTGCCTTTGTTTACTCCACCCCTACCTATGTCCACAATGAAGTCATATCATCAGGTGTTGGTTGAGTTAAAAGAGAATGAGTTTGTTGCCATTCTTCCATCCTTTTATGACAATCTTCCTGAAATAAAAACATAACTAGTATGTAAACAAACTAATATTAATAAACCGAAAATGATTATGAAGTTAGTATTTTACATATGTGTCCGATGCATGTCTCCACCTAGTGTTCTTTTGTATCGTCCTTTTTCTTTTTCTTATGCGTCTCCTCGGAACCTCAGCATGACTCATATCTCGCCCTATTTCTTTTTTCCTTCATAACAAAAAGTGTGAGTTAGACATTATAATCGTAAAATTGTATATATAAAACTAAAAAACATTTTATAAGTAATTATCAATCTTGGTTTATGGGTCGCAAAACTAATCGAACCTCTTGTGTGTAACGAGCCACCTTTACTGGAGGCACGGTTTGCCTTTGTTTGTTCACTTTTCTTCTTCCATTCATCCGTATTCCATTTCGCAATAAGTTTCTTCCAAACATCTTCTCTTAACCACTCTGGCATTTTGCCAGCATTCCGAGCAGCGAACAGAGTATCTTTAATCCACTTAGCAGCCTTCTTCTCGGAAATATTATTTATTTTATTTTGATGCTAAGGATGCCATGTACACGCTGTCTGCAATATAAAAATGGTAACATTAGATGAAGATGATAATTATTAAATAAATGTAATTAATTTTTACCCTAAATTGATTCCACATTTGCTCTCTGATATTGTACGGTATCTGTCTCCAAGAATTTCACGGCTCATGATAAAATGGTTTCATAAACCTGCATTAAAGTTAACATATATAATTAATAAACATCTTAAAGTTTTAAAAGTTTTAATTATAAATAAATATTCCTTAATATTAACATATCTAGAAGTTCATTCAAAACTCTAAAAATAGTATCAGAACCTTCTTACACATCCTTGTAGTGGACGATTATTAATCGATTATAACTATCATACTGTACATCCCCTCCAAGATTTTGCCTGCATCTACAAGATGGTATAGAAGTAGCACTAGATGTAAGTGAGCGAGAGCCTCCAATATCTAACCCAGATATGCTGGAAATGGATCATGATGATGGAGTGGAAGATGATGGAGCAACAAAAGACGAACCATCATGCTGACTACCATGAAAGCTCGGGGATGCAGCAGCTGGTGAGCCACTATGCTGACTACGATGAAAGGTTGAAGGTGCAGCAGTTGGTGAGCCACCATACTAGCTACCATGAAAGTCCGGTGAAAAAGATGGTATAGAAGGTGTGGGTATAAAGTTAAAAATAATGTTACTTTGACTTCTTTTGGCAGGCATAGAATAATACTGAACTGAATTATTAGATGGAGGGGGATAGTGAACATGGTAGATGGAAATGAAGTCGACTGAGGAGGATGATGAAGAGGATGGTGAGGAAGAGGAGGACTCATATTTGGCATACTTGAGATAGTTGGAACAAATTATTTTTTCTTCTTAGATTTCATATTTTCCTTTCCCTTAGATGCTCTATTTGTAATATAATCATAATAAAATACAATACAAAAAATGCAACAAGTGATAGTAAATATAAAATAATTATTCTACAAATTAAACGACTAAAGAAATAAATAAACAACCTAACAAGTCATAAAAATATAAAATAATTTTGCAACATAATAGATAATTAAAGGAATAACATAAAAACCCCAACATGTCATAAAAAACATACAACCTTCTTCAAATATATTAAATGATTGAAGGAAGAACAACATAAAAAGGAATAACAAGTCAATCCTCATCGTTATCTTCATAGTAATCATCCAAGTCTTCAACATCGCCTGTTACACTTTCATATATTAATTCTTCCTCATCACTTGTTTCATGTTCAACACCTTTATCTTCGTCCTCATTTGGTCCAAGGACAGAAGGATCAAATTCTTCATATATCCCTTCATTATGCTGTAATTCATCTGCTAATTCATCATCCATTATTGATTCAACACTTGAAATGTCATTCTGGTACGCCGCATTTAATGCATTTTCGACTTTCACTCTACCCACATGCTTTGTTTTCAAAACTACCCGCCATGCATACTTATTCTTGCTCAAAGGATGAGGAGTATAATGCACTTGTTTCACCTTTTGTGCAATGATAAAGGGATCATAAAGTCTACACTGCCCCGTGTGTTTAATTTTAACTATTTTGTACTGAGCGTGCACCTTTGTACCTCTATTCGGTGTTAGATCATACCACTTACATCGAAAGAGTACCAACTTTTTCTTCGGCCAACCTACAGTATACTCCAGTTCCAAAATCTCTTGAAGCGCACTATATTAATCAACATCTCCACCACCTTTCACCCACACCCCACTATTGTCGGTTTTCTTTCCCTTAGACCATTATTCTGTATGAAACTTATACCCAGTGACCAAGTATTTAGACGTCATTCTGACTCTAGGATCAGGTCCCCAAGCTATATCACGTAAAAATAGGTCATTAATGCCATTAGTTGGATCATGAACCTATATATATAATTAAATAAAATTTAGAATTTTAAAAATACATATAATTAATTGACATATAATAAAAATCATGTTAAATAATAAGTAATACATACAAATTCTTTAAACCACTCTGAAAACTTGGGATAAACAACATCTTGCCCATATGTACCCACAAAGTAACTGCCATTATAACTTTTATTAGTTAAATCAGTGGTAGATCTAATATAAAAGTCCGTAATATATACAAATATATACTTACCTATAATAATGTTGGACCTTAGGGCAATTCAACAATACATGTGTTGTAGCTAACTTTAGCTCCATATCAGACAACCTTCGCTTTGGACTAGTTTTTGGACCTCCTTTGCCTGATTGATTAAAAATAAAAAAGGTTGGTGCCAAAGGATTGATTTCGCCTCCATCGTCATGCCGATTTGGTCTATTTATCAAACATGGCACGTCATGTTCAAAATATTATGAACAGAAATAAGATGTTACTTTAGCCACATATGCCTCACATATCGAACCCTCAATTCTTGATCTATTTTTTATGGTCCGTTTACATTTGCCGATAGTCCTGCATAGTGTTATTTTTAGACGAAAAAATCTTTAAAGCAAATACAAAAGGTAAATGATTAAATGGAATCACCTCTCGAAGGGATACATCCATCTACATTGAACTGGCCCTCCAAGCCATGCCTTTTGTGCAAGGTGAATTGGAAAATGTTCCATTACATCAAAAAAACCAAGAGGGAAAATTTTTGCCAGCTTGTTTAAAGTTAAGATAATGTTACTCTCCATATAAATTAAGTTCTCCACCCTCAATGTGCTAGAATACAAATCCTTGAAAAAGCAACTTATCTCTGTAATTGGTTTCCATATTCGATCAAGCAATGCATTGAATGCAATAAAGATCTACACTTTCCTGAAAATATGAAAATTGTGGCTTTTCATTGACGCCAACTTCCCTTCTTTCATGTCAATACACCTGGATAAATTTGATGCGTACCCATCAGGCATCCTCAAAATTGTCAATCCAACTACAAATCTCTCTTTTCTTATCAAGGTGAACGTGTAACTTGCTTTGGGCTTCTGAATCTTGTTGTTAAAGTATGTCTGATACAACTCACTTCGCCTACAATATTCCTTTAAGTTCATCCTGGCCTTCAAGTTATCTTTGGTCTTGTTAGTAATATCCATAACAGTATTAAACAAGTTGTCAAAAAAGTTCTTCTCGATATGCATGACGTCCAGATTATGCCGAAGAAGAGTGTACTTCCAATAAGGTAACTCCCAAAATGCTCTGTTTAGTCCAGTTATGTGGGGCACCATAACCTGGTATCTTAGATGGTGGACACTCTGTTACTTTAGGCAGATCCTTTACTCTGTTCCAAATTTCTTGTGAACACAATCAAGCCGGTGGCTCCTCAAAATCAGTTCGGTTCTTCATAAATGCACTTGTATTTCGCCTAAATTCATGATTCATTGGCAAGAATCTTCGGTGGCAGTCGAACAATGTATTTTACCTCCATGTTTCAAAGTAAATGCTTTTGTGTCTTCCGTACAACAAGGGCAATCTATCTTTCCAACGGTCGACCACCCGAACAACATTTCATAAGCAGAAAAATCATTTATAATCCACATCAAAGCAACATACAATCTGAAGTTTTGCTTAGTTGATATATCATATGTTTCCACACCTTCATATAATGGACGACTATCTTCCTCTAACTATTCATAGAAACGCTTAGCCTCATCATTTGGTTCGGATTGAACCCCAGGAAACATCCCAAAAGCATACCTCGTCAGTTCATTGTATTGAAAATTTTTAACATTATGCTCGCTATGGGGCTACCTTCACCACCAAAAGAATTCTGAAAGTTAACATCATCTAAACTAGCATGATTCTCCCCATGAACAGTCCATATATAATAATTTTCTTTAAACCCTTTCTTGTAGAGATGAACTTTAACAATCTTCTGTTTTCACTAACACACTTACATTTCATAAAAGAGCACCTAATCCTTCTTCCAATAAGAAAATCATCAAGTGTTTGAGCCTTAACAATAAATTCAGCAACCCCTTTAATAAATTTATCCTTCAACCCCGCACGATTAGGGTGATTTTCCTATTATACATTCATCTACGATGCACAAATTCCATCTACACAAATAGAAATATAGAAATGAGATATTTAAAATGATTTGATTTATTTAAAATGGTTACAAAGTTATACTCTTTCAAAGGTTCCTTTTAGATATATACGTATCATTGTGTCAAAGCACTTTAATTGATATATTTATTTTTTAAATTAATATTTTTAACACTTGAAATCTCACATTAATCCCTATTCTAAATAATATAAGTTTTTAACTATAATACTTAAATTTGAATAGCTTCTTAAATGTTCATATAATCCAAATTAACTAATAATTTCTCAAATTTATAAATTAATCTTAGTGTTGAAATTGAAAAAATTTAAATTTAATATCATTCTTATTGTAAAACTAACAAGCAACAATGAACCTAGTACAACAAGCTTTACACTAAAGCTTTAAAGTATAACTAGTTAATATAATTAAAATCAATAAACTATAAAGTTAATATATCAATCCAATAAGGCATCTAGAACTTTACATTTATTTCTAGATTAATAACCGACGGTACTAAATCTGTTGCAAATTCTTAACCTTTTTCAAATCAACCTCTTCTTGGTTATACTAATGAAAAGCCTTGGTGCAGAAAAAGTTCATAAAATGAAAAATCAGCACAAGGTAATTGATGATGATTTTGAATTTCAGTCTTTGAATTCTTCAAATTCTTAACAATCTTCTTTCTTCTATTCCAGTATACTCATAGTCCTCTGTCGCTTTGGCTTAATTACTGTTGGAAGTGAAAGTGAAATTTCGTTTTCCTTCTTTCCTATCATGGTTTTCCCAATTACTTTACCAGTTTGTCACCTTTTTTATTTCGAAAATAAGTTAATTTCTTAAGCCTAAATTACTACAAATTTAACAATGAAAATCTAATAATGAAAACAAGCCTACAACAACTAAAATCTAATAAGTTAATCAACATGTTCATATATAGAAAATCTAATAAGTCTACAACAACCAAAATTACTACAAATTTAATAATAAAAATAAGATATATATGTCAATGAAGTACTTACCTCGCCGAAAAAATGCGGAGAAGAAAGATGTTGCTGCCGCCGTGGAACCACTATTGAAAAACGGAAGAAAAAGTTAAAAAATTAAGGGGAAAAGGGATGAGGAGGGAGAGGGAGAAAGGAGGAGGAAATGAGAGAGAGAGAGCGAAAATACATTACCTATAACGAGGAGGATGGTGAAGAAGGACGAGAGGGAGAGAGGAGGAGGATGAGAGAAGAAGGAGGAAGAAAAGAAATAGTGGTTCTGTTTTGAGGAACGGAGGTTGGGTAGGGTTTTAAAAAAAATTCCGACCGATTCGGTCGGAAATATCATTTAAATATTTCTATTTAAAAAAAAATACCGATCGAATCAGTCGCTATTAAAGTCAAACGAATCAAACAGGCTTTTGCCCCAAAACTTGCGATCGATTTGGTCGGAAATAGGATCGAAAGTTTTAAAAAAATATACTTGATATTTTTGAAAATTCCGACTGATTCTGTCGGATAAATTTTTTTGTCGGAAATTTACGATTCTCTAGTAGTGTAATCATTGTAGAATGTAGACTCTCAAATTACAATATTTAGCGAACTAGTTCAACTCAACCAATTTTGTTTAACCGCATAGAATTACAATTATAATCATTAGTGTGTGTGTGTGTGTATATATATATACATACACCTCCTTTTTACGATACATATTGTTATACATTCTTTGCAATTAGAAGCATGATTAGTATTACCATATTCTTCAGCCATCCAATAAATAGCATCTCTTTTTATTATAGGAGATGAGGAAATTCTAGTTATTTGATAAAGCATTTTCCAGCCTGTTCCGAGATCTAAGTTATCTGGCAACAGTGAGCTAATTAAGCCTAAGATATTTGAATTGATCTGGTTTATTATTTTTTCGATATACTGTCCAGATCGCGTGGTAATATTCCTTGGCGAGTGGATGAAAAAAGAATGCACAAATTTGACCATAAGGGATGGAGAGAGAAACTTGTTCTGTGGTGATAGGGTTGAGGACGAAATGTGTCATATTATCGTCGCTTTCTTGTGTAAACAGGAGCAACCCAAGGTATGTAAAAGATGAGGCCGGTAGTGAAGGGAAACGATGTTGTTCTCCCTCGATACATCTCTTTACTACACTTGAATTTTTTTCTTCTTCCTTAGTATTCCCTGATGCTTTTCAACCCAATTCTCCAGATCAAATTGTATGGTTTGACTAAGACCGCGTTGTTGGAAGACAATCATTGCAGGAACTGCTGCATAACCGTACCATAGTTAGCATGCATGTCATTAAACTGGCTATCACATTTTTCTCCGGGATGAGATATCACATAAAATTCCTCCCTTTTTATGTCAAATATTATGATACATTCTTCATAAGAAGCGTGATTATTATTATCATATTGTCCAGCCATCTAATAAATAGTAGCATCTCTTATCACAATAGGAGACTGGGAAATCTTAGGTGCTAGACTGGGAAGCCTTTTCCATCCTGTTTTAACATCCAGGTCATTTGAAAACAGTGAGCTAAGCCTGAGCTATTTGAATTGTTCTGGTTTAAATGCTTCTCCAAACATTGTCCAGAGCAGCAAAATATTCCCTGGTGATTGGATTGAAAATGAGTGCCCAAGTAAGGAATGCTGAAGGTAACTTGTTCTCAGGTGATAGGGTTGAGGATGCTCTGTGTATTTTTCCGGTCGCAATGTGCAAATAAGAGCAAGCCATGATACGAAAAGATCACAAGACGAGTGAAGAAATTCAATGAAGTATCTCGCAACTTTTTAGAATTCACTTGAATTATCAATCAACACCTTATTATTCTTCTATTTCTTCGAATACCCTGACACTTCTCCCCACAATCTAGAAATATTATCACTTTCTTGCTCTCACTTCTATTTAACCGATGGACAACAACTGTAGGAACTGTTGCACCATAGTTTGCATACATGATGTTGAACCGTGGTGTTAAAATTAAAGAATTTCATTGCTTGCAAACTTGTTTGCAACTGAGTAGGTCTTCTGTATGGAGTCTCCGCAGAATATCAACTAATACATCATCCGGAAGGAATTTACATCGCTTCCTTGAAAAATAAGACAAGCAAGACAAACACATTATGAAACAGTTTGATCTAATTTAATGTAAACTTAGAGTCCACCAAACTGTATAGAGAACCTGGTTCTCTATCAGTTCCTATAGAATACACACACACAGCAGTAAGTAAATGACAAAGCAGTATTTTACGTGGAAAACTCCCAGCTCATGGATTAAAAATCACGACCTACACTCGTAGGATTTTAACTTCACTAACCAAGATACTTTTTATTAAAACCTATTGTAATCTAGGAATTAAACTCTTAATCCCTCACCTACTTGCAATAACTCTATTGCAAGACTCTTTGAAATAACTCTATTACAAAGCTCACCACTTTGACTAACTCTAGCCAAACACAAACACACAGTTTATGGTTTACAGAAGATATCCTACAAGGCTTCTAACTATACTGAGTAGGATTTACAATTGAACAACATTAACAAAGATACAATAATACTAAGGACACACAATGAACTCTGTGCTGGGATCTGGTCCTTTGTTCTGTTGCTACTTTGTTCTTCAAGCCTCGGACTGAATGAAGGTAGCAACACACTTGAGAGAGACTCATTATTTAGGGTTTTCAAGTGTGTGTTTTCGCTTGCCTCATCTTGATAATATATAAGTAAGGTCATTGGGATGATGTAAGCAAGTATCTGGTACACAACATGCTCCAAAAAGTGATTGTTGTTCTGTTGCATGTGCAGTGCAACAACACAACAACTTTAATAGCTGTAAGAAGTTGACTTGTACTGTGATTGGAGAAACTGATAACCATCTGTTCCCTCTGCCGTTTCTTTGACTGATATTATTGGAACTTATGCTAGACGTGTGACTTGTCGTTCTGAGCACTTTGAGGCTGTGTATCAAATTCCCTATTTGGTTCTCATATGAAGTTTGTTAAATCATCAAAATACAAAGGCACATAACTTATCGATTTTTTTTCTTTTTGATGATGACAAACTTAGAATTGAAGTTTCCCTGGGAATCAGATCTCCACACAATTCACCCTGCAGATTAATTATATTTCCCCTGAGTAACCTGTTTCTCTTTCTCCCCTTCAATTTTCTTCCCCTTTTTGGCATCATAAAAGAATATATTCAAGTAAACGCAAAAAGAAGTCCAACAAAGTTAACTCATGCCACTCATGTATACACAACATAGCTAAAAAAAGAGCACAAGAGTATAACATGCATAGCAAAAGACTGAGATGCTCATTGATTAATTTGAGAAGCAAAACATAGGCAGTAGTACCACTGTTACAAAACATCCACATAAAAATAAACTTAAAGTACCATAGTCATAAAAGCAACAAGCCAAGATAGGACACTGCGGCTAAGACAAGCCCAATTAAATTGGACGCTGACAATGGGACTGTTTAAGGGGCACTAGAAGAGAGAGGGAAGGATGAAGAGGCAAGGGCTTTGAGGAGAATATACACTCGAGCAATTGCAGATCGCTTAGCGTTTATCAACTGCTCTTTCAGGTTCTTAACCTGTTTCCTCAAGTCTGCATTTTCATCCATCAAGCACGCAACCTCTGCACCCTGTGCACTGCTAGAACCGTGTTCCTCTTTGGCTTGACCGAGCTGTCCTTCAAGAATGACATTCCTAGCCTTCAGCCTCCTTATTTCCTCGTTAGCAGTAGTCTGAGCATTGACCAGCTGAGAAATTGTAGAATTACTGCCAACTCCCCCTTCTTGTCTATACACTCGCACTTCTCCAAGGTAGTCATTGAGAACGTTTGCTTTCGAGTTTCCACCGGTGCTCTTCCCAAAGGGACTTTGAAATATTCAAACATTGTAGTGAGCAAGAACCCATAAGCCAAATCATGGTTCCCACCCTTGAAGTCAGCCACCTTTTTTATATGTTCAATCATGATACCAGGCAGGTTGATGGTAGTGTATCCATCCAATGCTTCCATGAGGAACAGGTCCGCTATTGAAGTAATGGAATGTCTCTCTGCGCGAGGGAGCAGGACCTTGTTCACCATCTCAAACATGAGCTGATATTCTGGAAGCAGGGCCTTCTTGTGTACCCATTCCCCTCTCCGAAAAGCCTAAGTCTTTAGAATGATATTCCTAAAGTTAGGTGGGCACACCCAAGATACTTCCCATTACAGCTTCATCCATCATAAAATCCACTTTATTAACCTTCAGGCAGATATTATCGTCCTTCACAGTGAAACAATCCGTGTAGAAGCTGCGAACCTCCTCTTCATAGACCTCGGGACTCTGAATGGTAAAAAGATGGGTCCACTTCTGAAACTCACATATTGCAACCACTTATCTCATGCCTGACATTTCAAGGATATCAGCATCAAAGACTCTACCCCACAACACCCTTTGCTTCTTCAGGTTTTCTCTTTTGTCAACTTCAGACACTTTCACTTTGGCTTTCTTGGAGGAACTAGGTTCCTCTTTGTCACTTGCCTTCCTCTTCTGAGACTTCTTCACACTTTTCTGCTTCTTTTCAGACTTACTTTTCTCACAAACTCCTTTTCTTCAACACTCTTCTCTTTATCATTCTCCACACCTTTCACAAACGATCCTCTATTGGGCTTTACAAGCACAGACTTCTTAGAGGATTTACGAACAAGGGAAGCAGGTTCCTCATTCACCTCTTCATCTTCAACATCCACAATGTTTGCTGGAGGTAGATCATACTCATTAACTGATTTCCCCCCTTTTACTAGCCTTCCTCTTTTCTTTTTCTCCTTATTTCTCTTTAAGTGGGTCTTTTAAGAAGGGGCTCTTTAGGGACTACCCTACCACTACTAACAGCGATAACTTGTACCACAGGCACATTATCATTTTCCTCATCACTGTCGTCATCTTCTTCTTTAGAGAAAAGGTCTCATCTCAGGAATTACAAAATCTAATGGCACTGCATCAAAGTGAGGAGAAGGAGCAGGGTCAGTACTTTCCCAGGGCTCTTTTGTAGAGCATGGGGTTTCATCCCAAGTAGGAGCAGAGTGCTCTTCTTTGGCAGATGGAGCAGGTTCCTCTGTTGGCTCCCCTGTAATACTAACTGGCACCAAGTCACCGTGAGGCACTAGCTCCCCAATTCCACCCCCATTCCTTTTTCCTTCCCCCTGAGACCCAGCAGTCACATCACCACACACATACTTCCCAACCAACCCTCATTTGGTAATAATAAACAACACGTTCTTTATAGCTTCGTTCTCATTTACATCCAACAATTTCGAATCGGTAGATGCAAGAGAGGCATTACCTGATAGAGAGGGAACATTCAGATCAAACGTTAGAGCAGGAGGAGTAATAGGCACTTCAGATGCTTCACCACAACCAACAACATCCTCTTGGGCTATAGATACCTCCCTAACTTGCTGAGTCGAAACCTCTGTTCCCTCTTCTCTGTCTATCATTTTGTCTTCTGCCATTTTTCTCGGCGAAGCAGAGGGAGAGGTTGTAGCGACAAACCTTTTGGGTGTTTGATTTTTCCGTCTACGGTGAGAACCAGAACTCGATGGGGTCGGAGAGGAGATAGTGGGTGGTTGTTGGTCGGAGATAGGATTTTCACTAGGTGAAGGTTGAGACTCAGGTTCGTGCTGTTGTACTTCATGAGACGAAGACATAGTGGGAGTGACAATGGTGGCCTTTGGAGACTCTGGATTCTAGGAAGACATGGTACTTTTGAGAGCAAAGACACGAGAGAGAGAGAGAGAGAGAGAGAGAGAGAGAGAGAGAGAGGGTTTCTGAGAGAGGAAAAGAGTTTTATGGCTTTGATGTAGACAGTTGTGAGAGAGACATGTCTTTTGGGGTTATTTAGAGGGGATGAGGGACCGATTACAATATGGGTGTAACGGATTGGGTAGACGGGTTGATTTGTAACGCGGTGACGCTTGGGCTTAAAAGGTGTGAGAGAAAAGACGGACACATTTTAATGACGTGACACTTATAGCAGTTTAAAATGCATATAAGTATAAGAGGAACTACTAACCTGAATCAAGGAAACTAGGTTCCCTGACTGATTTTTGTAAACATGAGCTTCATCCTTCTACCAAATTGCAATATCATTAGCTGCTTGTTTCCTCTATAATTACCATGTGTGTTTACATGTAATGGTATATAATTGTGTTAGAAATTACCAGAAAATACTTTTTAGCAGTTTAACTTACTTTCCTTAATAGCCAATCATTGAGGGACCTGGTACTTATTTTAATTTTATTAGTCCCAACTCCAGTCGATTCTTTTCAAAATGCTCTCTGCTCAATGCTTTAGTGATGATATCAGCTACCTAGTTCTCTGTTTTGCAAAACTTCATGCATATGAGACCCTTTTTCAACACTGTCCCTGAGAAAGTGATGTTCTCTTATGTTGAACCGGGTTCTTTGCCTTGTTGAGAGCACTTGTGTTGTCACACAATAGTGGCACAATCAGAAAACCCACCAATCTTCCAGTTGTTACTTGACCCATAACAGTTGAGCACAACAGGAAGCAGTTGCCACATATTTAGCTTCTGTAGTAGAGAGAGAGCTAGTGGGTTTTGTTTCTTTATACCCCATGAAATCAAGCATGATCCTAGAAAATGTGCCATCTCAGGTGTACTCTTTCTATCCTCCAAATAACTAGCATAATAGTATCTGCATACCCAATTAAGTCGAAACTGTCTCTTGAGGAATAGTAGAGGACCATGTCCTGTGTTCCTTTGAGATATCTCAGAATTCTCTTAGCAGCTTTCAGATGAGATTCTTTTAGGCTTGATTGGAATCAAGCACCAAATCCCACACTGAACACAATGTCAGATCTTCTGGCAATGAGATACAAGAGTGAACCAATGATACCCCGATACATGATTTCATTCACAGGGGAACCAGGTTCGTCCATGTCTAGACGAGCAGGAGTAGCAATAGCAGTATCAATACTCTTTGAGCTTTCCATCTCAAACCTCTTTAGAAGCTCTTTAATGTATTTCTGCTGACTTATCATAGTTCCTTTAGAGGTTTGCTTAACTTGCAGACCTAGGAAGAAGTTCAGTTCCCTCATCATGCTCATCTTAAAAGCGCTTCTCATAAGCTTGGTAAACTCCTCACATAAGGAATCATTTGTTGCACCAAAGATGATATCGTCAACATAAACTTGCACAATTAGCAGGTTCCTCCATCTTTTCCTTAAATTATAGTGTTTTCAATTTTTCCTGTTGTAAAGCCATTTTTCTGAAGGAACTTGGACAATTTTTCATACCATGCACGAGGGGCCTTCTTTAAACCATATAGTGCCTTGTCGAGCTTGAACACATGTTCAAGATGCTCATGACATTCAAAACCACGTGGTTGTTTGACAAAGACTTCTTCCTTTAAATATCCATTCAAAAAATGCACTCTTGACATCCATTTAGAATAATTTGAATTCCATATGAGATGAAAAATCAATGATAATTCTGATGACTTCCATTCGTGCAACTGGAGCAAAAGTCTCATCATAGTCAATACCTTCTTCTTGATTAAACTCTTGAACCACTAACTTGGCCTTGTTTTTTATTGTATTTCCAAACTCATCAAGCTTGTTTCTGAACACCCACCTGGTTCCAATAACAATTCTATCTGAAGGGTGAGGAACCAAGTGCCACATGTTATTCCTCTCAAATCGATGGAGTTTATCTTGAATAATAGCAATCCAGTCAACATCTTTCAATGCTTCCTTCATATTTTGGGCTCAATTTGAGACAGAAAGGCTGAGAAGGCAAACATGCTTCTTGTCTTTGATCTAGTTTGAATCCCTGAATCAAGAGGAGTGATCACATTCTAGAGAGGATGTGAGCTTTTGTGCTTCCAGTTGGACACCTAAATATTATTGTGAGAAGATCCAGGTTCCTTTGAGTGGGATCCATCATTAGCATCCATGGAAAAACGAGTGCCACTTCTTTGCTCAGCATTAGGAGTTCCTTGCACCACATCAACAACTCTGTTTTCTGCTAGAGTTGCTGTAATGGAGGAACCAGGTTTCTCTGAATCAGTTGGAGGTTTTGCTGCATCTTCTTCATTAGACTCCTTGACCTGACTCATCAGATCAGCCTTCCCGTTTTCCATATCAATTACTTCTCCAGGAACCTTTGACCTCTCTCCATCTTGATCGTTCTTATCATGTGAATCTTTCCTACTTAAGTGGTGTGACTCATCAAAGATAAATTGTACACTTTCTTTAATACATTGAGTCCTTTTCGTTGTAGACCTTGTATTCTTTGCTTTGTGAAGAATATCCAAGAAAGATCCCTTCATCACTTTTGGCATCAAATTTTTCCAGTGCTTCCGTACCATTATTGAGAACAAAGAATTTACAACCAAATGGTATAAGGTAAGTCAGCTTGTGTTTTCTCCTGTTTGGCAATTCATATGGGGTCTTGTTTAGGAGAGACCTGATTATAACGACCCGATCGGTCGTTTTGCTTTCTAGGTCCCCGTTCCCCTAACTAAGACTCCCCATATATATATTTTTACTATTTTATGACTTGCAGAGATGGTTAGTTCAGGTTTAAAAGGGATCAGATTGAAATCGGAACACTTAGTCCCTTAATATTGGCTTAAAATAGTTAAGTTTGACTTGAGTCAACATTTTGAGAAAAACAACCTCGGAACCTGGATTTGACGGTCCCAATACGTTTGTATGATGATATTTTACTTGGGAGTATGTTTGTATCGGGTTTCGGATGACCCTGGAGCGTTTCAACGCTTAATAATGAATGTTGGTGCATTGATGGTTTTTTCAAGTTCTTTAAGTTTGGTTTGGAGTAGATTTCGGTGTTATCGAGGTTCGTTTGGGATTTTGTTCCTGGGAATAATTCCGTATGGTGATTTTTGAATTGCAAACAAAATTTAGCGTCATTCCGAGTTGATTTTACAGGAATCGGACGCGCGAAAGTATTTCTAGAAGTTTTTGAGTTTCCTAATTTGATTCATGCGTTTTGGCATCTGATTCGTATTTTCAGATGTTATTTTAGTGTTTCCATCGTGCTAGAGGGTCCGTATTATGTTGTTGGATATGTGAGCATGATTGGATGGGGTCCCGGGGCCCCCGGATGCGAAATGGATTGGAATCGGACTCGGAAACTTTGCATGAGGGACAGTTGGTGCTCTAGTTCTGGTGCATCCGCACTTGCGTGATTTTGGCTGCAGGTGCGAGCTCGCAGAAGCGAGCCTGTGATTGCAGATCCGGCCAGGGGGTGAATGGCCAGTGGTTGCATAAGCGGAGAAGTTTCGCAAAAATCACTGGGGCAGTGAGGTTCATTTAATGTCGGGCCTTAGGCTATTTTGATTCATTTGGGTAGATTCTTAACACATAAATTATAGAAATTGTGGATTTAGTTGAAAAACCTAGGTTTTGATAAATAAAAAAAGGATATAACCACGAAAATAATTATGGAATTGGGTGATGAGTTTGTGAGGTTATGGATAACATTTATCTTCGAAAAGTTTCGGAATCCGGACACGTAGGCTCGAGGGTGAATTTTAAGAATCTTTCAATTTGGGTTGGGTAAGTACTCTAATAGCTAAATTATGAACTTGTGAGTGTATATTGATTAATTTATATAATATTTGGCTAGCTTCGGATTGTTCGTCACCAAATTGAGACTTTCGAGTGAATTCGTGGGCCGGAAAGTGAGCTTTGAGACGAGGTAAGTCTCTTGCCTAACCTTGTAAGAGGGAATTTACCCCATAGGTATTTTAAATTACTATTTGCTTCTAATTATGGGGGCTACGTATGTACGAGGCGACGAGAGTCCGTGTGTAGTTGCTAATCATGGTTAAGCCCGGGTAGTTTTAGGATCCAAATAATGAAATACTTGTATTGTTTGCACTCTACTTATTAATGTAAGTGCTTATATTATATTGAAACTTGATAAAAGATTCGTAAAGGCCAAATGTCACTTACTTTGAGTTTTGGCGGGTTATTTGACCGTTAAAAGAAATTGTGCTTCCTTGTGTATTAGTCTTGTGCTAACTTTTAAATCGGATGTTCATAGAGTATTCTCTATTCTTGTGGAGTGGGCCGAATGCCTCAGCAGTATAACAGATGCATCTATGGTTCGTGCCGCTCGACCCTCGGCATTGTACATATTATTCTGGACCAGACCGTACGACCTCGGCATAAATCGTCCTTGTTAATGCTTGGAGCCTGAATACACTTGATATTATTTTCATGACTTAGGAGGTTATAATTTATTTATTGGCCCGAAATTAATTTGGAGTTAGTATGTGTTAGTTGGAGATTTTTTTTTGAAACTACTATTAGTTAAAGAATCATTTATTTAATTCTTGCTATTATGTTATTATTATTATTATTCGCATATTTCATGCCTATTTAGAATTTCTGTATTTTTATTGTTGGCCCATAGTAAGTGTCGATATCGACCCCTCGTCACTACTTCTTCAAGGTTAGACTGGATACTTACTGGGTACATGTTGTTTATGTACTGACAATACACTTATGCACTAATCGTGCAGGATTTGAGGCAAGTGCATCTGGTGTTCATTCAGGCGCGCACCCCCGTTATCCCGAGGCGTAGTGGTGAGCTGCTCTCTGAGTCCGTTCTGTAGCACCTGCCGTATCTCTCTCTCTTTTGTATTTACTTTCTATCTATCTCATTTCAGACAATAGCTTAGGTATTTTGTATATTCTACTAGTTGTTCATACACTTATGATACCGGGTCTTGAAAATATGCTAGTAGACACTTTATGACTTTTGATTACTTATTTCATCATATTTGCTCTTTTATTAGTTTATGCTTTACTTTATTAAATTTTTCACTTTTCATTTACTTAATAAATAAAAATCAACTATATACGAAATTATTAAAAGGAATAAATATATGGCTAGTTCACCGTTGGCTTGCCTAGTGACGATGTTGGGCGCCATCACGGTCTATAGGAGGAATTGGGTCGTGACAACATGGTATCAGAGCACTAGGTTCACGTAGGTCTCACAAGTCATGAGCAGGCCTCATAGAGTCTTGTAGATCGTGCGGAGACGTCCGTACTTATCTTTGAGAGGCTATAGGGTGTTAGGAAACTACTCTTTCTTCATCTCCTATGATGCAGTTGATGTTGTGCTAAGTATCTTTCTCTTATTCTCTCATAGATGGTGAGAACGCGCGGGCCAGATGTACCCGACCGTGGAGGAGCTGCTTTCCCTGTTGCTAGAGGCCGAGGCAGTGGCCGAGGGAGGGCTTCAGCTCGTGGTAGAAGAAGAGGGCGTCCTATAGTTTCTCCAGTTGTGCCACCAGTGGATCCAGTGGAGGATCCTGTTATTGAGGAGTAGGGCGAGGTGCCTGCAGCAGAGCCAGCCCTAATGGATTTCATGTCTGCACCAGGATTCCGGGAGGTCATAGGCCGTATGCTGTGGTTCATGGATTCTATGACTCATGCTGGTTTATTTCCAGTAGACCCAGCCACATCTCAGGTGGGAAGGGGAGCACAGAACCTTACCGCCCAGGCTCCAGGACATATAGCTGCCGTATATCAGACCCCGGGCGCACTACCCGTGGGCAGAGCTCAGTCAGTTGCATCTATACCTGAGCCCAGACCAGCTACGGCCTGCGATCCATAGAAGCTATTGGATTGAAAGACCAGGATACATCCTCCTATCTTTGGAGGTAAGCGAAATGAGGACCCCCAGGACTTTATTGATCGTTGCAGGGACAGACTGCACAACATGAGGATATTGGAGTCCTACGGGGTCCACCTTTCAGCTGGAGGGCAGGGCCCATAGATGGTGGCAGTCTTATCTTCTCGGTAGTCCAGCAGGTTCTCCTCCCTTCACTTGGTCCCAGTTCACATGCCTCTTTATGGAGAGATATATTCCACCCTCTTAGAGGGAAGAGTTGCGATTTCAGTTCGAGCAGCTCCAGCAGGGTCAGATGTCGATGACCGACTATGAGGCAAGATTCTCTGAATTATCTGGCCATGCACTTATGATACTCCCCGCCGACGTAGAGAGAGTGCGGAGGTTTGTTGTGGGTTTGCACTTTGGTATCTAGGCCACTATGGCCCGAGAGGTTGAGATGGGGACTTCTTACAAGCTGGTTGTGGAGATAGCTCGAAGGATTGAGGGTGTTCGTCAGCAGATCCGAGAGCAGACGTCGAGGGACAAGCGATTTCGATATTCTGGAGGATTTAGTGGTGCTTCGTCTGGGGGCAGAGGTCATTTTGTGAGGGGTCAGTCTAGCAGGTCTACATATCCAGCATCGCTGCCTCCTCGGGGTGCTCCAGTTCTGCCCTATTTCAGCGCCATTTTAGAGAGCTCCTACTGTGCACCAGCTATTCAGGGTTCCTCTAGTAGGTATTCGGGCCATCAAGGACAGACTTCAGGTCAGCAGTCTACCGTTCCAAGAGGTTGCTTTGAGTGGGGGGATCTTGGTATGTGAGGAGGTTTTGCCTAGGCTTCAGGGCAAGGTAGTACAACACGGTTAGCAACTAACGATTACAGCACCAGCTGCCACACCAGTCGTCCAGCCGCCCAAAGGTGGAGGGCAGGGGGTAGGGGCTGTCCTAGAGGTGGAAGCCATTCAAGTGGTGCTCCAGCTAGGTTCTATGCTTTTGTAGCCAGACCAGATATAGTAGACTCAGATGCCGTGATCACGGGTATTATTTTTGTTTGCTATATGGATGCTTCGGTACTATTTGATCCAAGGTCTACATATTCATATATTTCATCTCTGTTTGCTCATTTTCTAGGTGTTCCTCGCCAGTCCTTGGGTACTCCTGTATTTGTGTCTGCCAGTGGGTGATTATGTCGTTGTGGATTGAATATAACGGTCCTGTATCGTGACTTTCTGCGGTTATGAGACTAGAGCGAATCTTCTATTGCTAGACATGACCGACTTTGAGGTCATCCTGGGCATGGACTGGCTGTCTCCGTACCACACCGTCCTTTATTGCCATGCCAAGACTGTTACCTTGGCGATGCCAAAGTTGCCTAGATTGGAGTGGAAGGGTTCATCTGTCAGTGCATCTAGTCGGGTTATCTCTTTTCTAAAGGCTCGGCACATGGTCGATAAGGGTTGTTTGGCTTATCTAGCTTTTGTTCGGATACTATTACAGAGACTTCAGCGATTGATTCGGTGCTCGTGGTCTGGGAGTTCTACGATGTGTTTCCTTCTGATCTACAAGCATGCCACCAGATCGTGATATCGATTTCTGTATTGATTTAGCCCCAAGTATCCAGCCTATATCTATTCCACTGTACATCATGGCTCCAAAAGAGTTGAGCAAAGGGGTTCATCAGACCGAGTGTGTTACCTTGGGGTGCACCGGTGTTGTTCGTGAAGAAGAAAGAGAGGACTATGCGGATGTGCATTGATTACCGCCAGTTGAACAAAGTTACCATTAAGAACAAGTACCCGTTGCCACGTATTGATGATTTCGTTGACTA
The DNA here is from genome assembly GCA_002018475.1 of Nicotiana obtusifolia. Classification (NCBI taxonomy): domain Eukaryota; kingdom Viridiplantae; phylum Streptophyta; class Magnoliopsida; order Solanales; family Solanaceae; genus Nicotiana; species Nicotiana obtusifolia. Next base: position 28,147 of record MCJB01049865.1, read on the forward strand.
GTTGTAGGGTGCCAAGGTGTTCTCTTAGATCGACTTGAGGTCGGGGTATCATCAGGTGAAGATTCGTGATTCGGATATTCCGAAGATGGCTTTCCGGACTAGATATGGCCATTATGAGTTTTTAGTGATGTCCTTCGGCTTGACTAATGCCCCAGCGGCGTTTATGGATATGATGAACCGAGTGTTCAGGCCATATATTGACTCGTTTGTCATTGTCTTCATTGATGACATATTGATCTACTAGCGTAACATGGAGGAGCACGAGCAACATTTGATAGTGGTGCTTCAGACCTTGCGGGAACAGAAGCTATATGCTAAGTTCTCTAAGTGTGAGTTCTGGTTAGATTTTGTGGCATTCTTGGGGCATGTTGTATCATGCGAAGGTATTAAGGTAGATCCCAGGAAGATCGAGGCAGCTCAGAGTTGGCCTCGTCCTACCACAGCGACCGAGATGAGGAGTTTCTTGGGGTTAGCAGGCTATTATCGCCGGTTTGTAGAGGGATTCTCATATATTGCAGCACCTTTGACTAGACTGACCCAAAAGGGTGCTCCGTTCCGGTGGTCCGATGATTGCGAGGCGAGCTTTCAGAAATTCAAGACAGCTTTGACTACAATGCTAGAACTTCACGCATTGGCCTGGGTTGCATGTTGATGCAGGAGGGATGAGTTATTGCATATGCTTCACGTGAGCTGAAGCCCCATGAGAAGAATTACCCCGTGCACGATTTGGAGCTGGCCACGATAGTTCATGCTCTCATAATCTAGAGGCATTATCTCTATGGGGTGTCCTGTGAGGTTCACACTGATCATTGCAAATTGCGGCATTTATTCAAGTAGAGGGATCTCAACTTGAGGCAGCGCAGGAGGCTTGAGTTACTAAAAGATTATGATATTACCATCCTTTATCATCTGGGCAAGGCAAATGTGGTTGCGAATGTCTTGAGCAGAAAGGATGAGAGTATGGGTAGTTTGGCATTCATTTCAGCAAAAGAGAGACCATTAACCTTGGACATTCAGTCCTTGGTCAACAGACTTGTGAGGTTGGACATTTCAGAGCCCAGTCGAGTTCTTGCATGCGTCGTCGCTCAGTCTTCATTATTCGAGCAGATCAAGGCTCGTCAATTCGATGATCCGCACTTGTTGGTTCTTAGGGAGACGATACAACGGGGTGGTGCCAAGGAGGTTGTTATCGGTGAGGATGGTGTTCTGCGGCTCTACGGTCGCCAATGTATTCCCAATGTTGATGGCTTGAGGGAGAAGATTCTAGAGGAGGCGCATAGTTCTCAGTATTCTATTCATCTAGGGGCTACAAAGATGCATCGCGACCTGAGTCAGCATTATTGGTGGCGGCGGATGAAGAAGGACATAGTTGAGTATGTGGCGAGATTCTAAATTTCCAGCAGGTCAAGTATGAGCACCCGAGTCCAGGTGGCCGACTTCAGCAGAAGGTTATACCTGAGTGGAAGTGGGAGCGCATCACTATGGACTTCATAGTTGGGTTGTGGTGGACCTTGAGGAAGTTTGATGTAGTTTAGATCATTGTCGACAGGTTGACCAAGCCGGCACACTTCATTCCGGTTGTGACTACATATTCTTTAGAGAGATTGGTCCAGATTTACATTCAGGAGATTTTTTGGTTGCATGGTGTGCCTGTTTCCATCATATCAGATAGAGGGCCTTAGTTTACTTCGCATTTTTGGAGGGCACTACAGAGTGAGGTTGGGAACCTGGTAGAGCTCAACACAACCTTTCATCCGCAGACTGACAGGCAGTCGGAGCGGACAATTCAGATCTTGGAGGATATGCTCAGAGCATGTGTGATTGACTTTGAAGGGCAGTGGGATCGATTCTTACTTTTGGCTGAGTTTGCTTATAAAAACAGTTATCAGTCCAGCATCGAGATGGCTCTATTTAGGCTTTGTATGGTCAGCGATATCATTTGCCCGTCGATTGGTTTGAGCAAGACGAGGCTAGGTTATATGGTACTGACTTAGTGAAGGATGCCTTGGAGAAAGTGAAGTTGATTCAGGAGCGACTTCGCACAGCACAGTCCTGATAGAAAAGTTACGCGGATCAGAAGGTGCGTGATTATCATTTGTGGTGGGCGAGAAGGTTCTCTTGAAAGTCTCGCTGATGAAAGGAGTCATGAGGTTCGGGAAGAAGGGCAAGTCGAGCCCAAGGTTTATAGGTCCATTTAAGGTGTTGAGACTAGTTGGGGAGGTTGCTTATGAGCTTGCTTTGCCTCCCATTCTATCGGGAGTTCATCCGGTTTTCCACGTGTCTATGCTTCGGAAGTATCATGCCAACAGGTCGCATGTGTTAGAGTACAACACGGTTTAGCTAGATGAGAGACTGGTTATAAGGAGGAGCTATTTTCCATTATTGACAGGCACGCTCTCTAGTTGAGGTCCAAGAAGATTTCTGCAGAAAAGGTTTAGTGGAGGGGTCAACCAGTCAAGGACACGACTTGGGAGACCGAGGAGGCCATGCGGAGTAGATTTCCACACCTATTCGGCACTCCAAGTAGGGTTCTAGACCCGTTCGAGGATGAATGTTTGTTTAAGAGGTAAAGAATGTAATAAACCGACCAGTCATTTTGCTTTCTAGGCCCCGTTCCCCTAATTAAGACTCCCCGAATGTGCTTTGACTGTTTTATGACTTGTGGGGATGGTTCGTTCGTGTATGAAAGGGGTCGAGTTGAAATCGAAACACTTAGTCCATTAATATTGGCTTAAAATGGTTAAGTTTGACTTGAGTCAACGTTTTGAGAAAAACGACCTCGAAATCGGGCTTTGATGGTCCCAATAGGTTCGTATGATGATTTTTGACTTAGGCGTATGTTCGGATCGGGTTTCGGATGACCCCGGAGCATTTTGACGCTTAATAATGAATGTTGGCACATTGAAGATTTTTTCAAGTTCTTTAAGTTCGGTTTGGAGCAGGGTTTGGTGTTATCGAAGTCCATTTGGGATTCCGAACCAGAGAATACTTCTGTATGGTGATTTGTGACTTGCACGCAAAATTGGCGTCATTCGGAGTTGATTTGATAGGAATCAGATGCGTGGAAGTGTTTCTAAAAGTTTTTGAGTTTCATAATTCGATTCATGCGTTTTGGCGTTCGATTCGTATTTCTAGATGTTATTTGGTGTTTCAATCGTGCAAGCGGGTCCGTATTATGTTGTTGGATGTGTGAGTGAAATTGGATGGGGTCCCAGGATGCGAAACGGATTGGAATCGGACTTGGAAACTTTGTATGAGGGACTGCTGGTGCTCCAGTTCTGGTGTGTCCCCACCTGCATGGTTTTGGCTGCAGGTGCGAGCTCGCAAAAGTGAGACTGTGATCGCAGAAGTGGCCTGGGGTGAGTGGCCAGTGGTCCGCAGAAAGGGGAGAAGTTCTGCAGAAGCGATCTCGCTTCTGCAATGATGGGGCCGCAAGTGCGAAGCAAGGCCATCCAGGCGTGGGTTTCAGGTGCGACAAGCCTTCCGCAAAAGTGGGTTCGCATAAGCGAAAGCCCGTCCGCAGAAGCGAAGGGATGAAGCCTGGGCTATTTTCCGCAGGTGCGCCCTAGGATCCGCAGAAGCGAAAATTGCTAGGGCAATGAGGTTCATTTAATGTCGGGACTTAGGATATTTTGGTTCATTTCTTGGACGATTTTAGAGCTCTTTGAAGAGGGGTTTTCACCTAGCACTTTGAGGTAAGTAATCTCTATACAAGATGAGTTTAATACATGTCTTTGGGTAGATTCTTAACATATAAATTGTAGAAATTGTGGCTTTAGTTGAAAAAGCTAGGTTTTGATAAATAAAAAAAAGAAGGGATTTAACCACGAAAATAATTATGGAATTGATTGAAAATTATATATTTGAGTTTGTGAGGTTATGGGTAATATTTATGTTCGAATCCGGGCACGTGGGTCCGGGGTGAATTTTAAGAATCTTCCAATTTGGGTTGGGTAATTACTCTAATAGCTAAATTATGAACTTGTGAGTGTATATTGATTAATTTATATAATATTTGTTTAGCTTCGGATTGTTCGGTACCAAATTGAGACTTTAGAGTGAATTCGTGGGGCCAGAAAGTGAGCTTTGAGACGAGATAAGTCTCTTGCCTAACCTTGTAAGAGGGAATTTACCCCATAGGTATTTTAAATTACTTTTTTTTTCTTATTGTGGGGTCTACGTATGCACGAGGTGACGAGAGTCTGTGCATAGCTACTAATCATGCTTAAATCCGAATAGTTTTAGGATCCAAATCATGAAATACTTGTATTGTTTGCACTCTACTTGTTAATGTAAGTACCTAACTTATATTGAAACTCGATAAAAGATTCGTAAAGGCCGAATCTCACTTACTTTGATTTTTGGCGGTTTATTTGACCGTTAATAGAATTGTACTTCCTTGTGTATTGGTCTTGTAATAACTACTAAATCGGATGTTCATAGAGTATTCTCTCTTCTTGTGGAGCGGGCCGAACGCCTCAGTAGTATAAAAGATGCACCTATGGTTCATGCCGCTCGGCCCTCGGCATTGTACACATTATTTTGGATCGGGCCGTACGACCTCGGAATAAATCGTGCGTGTTAATGCTTGGAGCCCGAATACACTTGATATTATTTTCATGACTTGGGAGGTTATAATTTATTTATTGGCCCAAAATTAATTTGGAGTTAGTATGTGTTAGTTGGAGAATTTTTTTTGAAATTACTATCAGTTAAAGAATAATTTATTCACTGTTTGCTATTATGTTATTATTATTATTCGCATATTTCATGTCTACTTAGAATTTCTGTGTTTTTATTGTTGGCCCATAGTAAGTGTCGATGTCGACCCCTCGTCACTACTTCTTCAAGGTTAGACTGGATACTTACTGGATACATGTTGTTTATGTACTCACAATATACTTCTGCACTAATCTTGCAGGATCTGAGGCAGGTGCATCTGGTGTTCATTCAGGCGCGCACCCCCATTATCCTGAGGCGTAGTGGTGAGCTGCTCTCTGAGTCCGTTTTGCAGCACCTGCGGTCTCTCTCTTTTGTATTTACTTTCTGTCTATCTCATTTAAGACAGTAGCTTAGATGTTTTGTATATTCTACTAGTTGCTCATACACTTGTGACACTGGGTCTTAGGAACATGCTAGTAGACACTTTATGACTTTTGAGTATTTATTTCATCAAATTTACTCTTTTATTAGTTTACGCTTTACTTTATTAAATTTTTCACTTTTCATTTACTTAATAAATAAAAATCAACTACTTCAAAATTATTAAAAGGAATAAATATATGGCTAGTTCACCGTTGGCTTGCCTAGCGACGACGTTAGGCGCCATCACGACGTATAGGAGGAATTGGGTCGTGACACTGATCATGCACCTATCTATCAAATAGGAGGCAGTGTTCACTGCCTCGGCCTAAAAACTCTTTGGTACACCACTGTCAATTAGCATCATCCTTCACATGTCTTCAAGAATCCTATTTTTCCTCTCCACAACACCATTTTGTAAGGGCTTTCTAGGAGCTGAAAAATTATGACTTGTACCATTTTCAGCATAAAATTCGTCAAATTTTGCACTCTCGAACTTTGCTTCATGATCAGATCTTATGCTTACAATATTATGGCTCATTTTCACTTGAATCTGCTCCACAAAAGTAGCAAAGACTGAAAAGTTTTATTCTTGGTTCTGAGGAACAAGGTCCGTATGAATCTGGAGCAGTCATCTACAATGACAAAAATGTATTTCTTTCCTCCTCTGCTGGGCACCCTTATAGGTCAACACAGATCCATATGGAGAAGATGCAGTGGTCGTGAGGTACTTACTTCCTTTTTTGGCTTGAAGGAGGAACCTGACTTGCTTTTCTTTCACACATGCATCACACACTTTGTGATCCTTGAACCTTGACTTTGGCAGCCCACGGACCAGGTCCTTCTCAACTGGTTTGTTCAACAAGGAGAAGCTTGCATGTCCCAATCTTATGTGCCACAGTTTAGCATCATTATCAACAACACTCAAACAGGTAAGATCCCCACTGTTTAAGGACTCAAAGTCAGCAACATAGATGTTTTGAATCCTCAATGGTTTCTGTTAAATCAACAATTACGACTAGTAAATCATCTCTCTCATGATCTACCTCTCCTAATTCCACAGCTAAAATATATTTATCATTTATAAGGTTATGGTAAGCATCAATTAGAACATATGCTAAGGATACTAACTTCCTTTGAGAGTAAGACTTCAAATTTCTTTGAACGTCTAGAAAGCTTACCTCATCATCATCATCATCTTCATCTTCATCTTTGTCAGATTTTGCTATCAGGGCAAAGATGGAGTCATATTCAGCTGCTTCGCTTTCAACAGCCATCATGGAGGTGTCTGCTTTTTCATCATCTCCCTCAGATTCACTAGAGGAGTCTCCCCATGCATCTCTCACAACATTGTCAACGACATCTTTTCTCTTGAATTTCCTGTCAGGAACCGGGTTCCTCTTGGCCGTTTTGTTTTTGTTGTGCTTGTACTGGTTTTGCTTGTGGAGAGGATAATCTTTGATAAAATATCCTGGCTTCCCACATTTGTGACAACAATCATAGCCTTTTATTCTGCTAGAGCTGCCCTTTTTTGGAATACCCTTATTTCTGTGAACCATTTTTTGAAATCTTCGTATCAAATAGGCCATGTCAGCATCATCACCACTTGAGTCACTTTTGTCTGCCTTGAGAACCAGGTTCTTCTCCTTTTTTGGTTCTCTTCTTTCATGGTCCTTCTTCTTCTTCATTTCGTGGGTCTTCAGATTTCCAATGAGTTCGTCAATCGTCAGCTTTTGTGATAGCATTGACTTTACTTTCCCAAGAACCAGGTAACACACTGAGTGTTTTTCTAACCAGTTTATTTCTTGGAATGATCTCTCCTAGAGAATGGAGTTCATTGATGATGGAAGTGAAGCGAGTATGCATGTCCTGAATGGACTCATCATCCTTCATCTTGAAGAGTTCGTACTCAGTAGTGAGCATGTCGATCTTTGACTGCTTGACTTGGGTTGTTCCTTCATGTGCGGTTTGGAGAGCCTCCCAAATCTCCTTGGCAGATTGACAAGCTGAGATTCTGTTATACTCGTCTGGTCCAATACCACAGGGGGGGATTTCTTTGGTCGAAAGTTTTTCTCCATAGCTTTGCGGTCGACATCATTGTGCTCCTTCCTTGTCTTTGGAATTATCACTGTTGTCTCGCCAATTATCTTCATGGGGACAAAGGGTCCATCATAAATGACATCCCAAAGCTGAGAATCTTCATCCATGATAAAATCATGCATTCTTGTCTTCCACCAGCCGTAGTATTGTCCATTGAATTTTGGTGGTCTGTAGGTTTATTGACCTTATTCTAAATTTGGTGGAGCATCCATGTGGATCACTTTTAGGTGCTAGTCGTATAGAAAGAACTTGATTTGATACCAATTGATGTAAACTTAGAGTCCACCAAATTGTATAGAGAACCTGGTTCTCTATCAGTTCTCACATAACACACACACACACAAAGTAGTAAGTAAATGACACAGTAGTATTTTACGTGGAAAACTCCCAGCTCACGAGGTTAAAAATCATGACCTACACTCGCAGGATTTCAACTTCACTAACCGAGTAACTTTAGATTACAACCTATTGTAACCTAGAAATTAAACTCTTAATCTCTCATCTACTTGCAATAACTTTATCGCAAGCCTCTTTGTAATAACTCTATCACAAAGCTTACCACTTTGACTAACTCTAGCCAAACACAAACACACTGTTTATGATTTACAAAAAATAACCTACAAGATGCTTCTAACTAAGCTGAGTAGGATTTACAAATGAATAACATTAACAAAGATATAATAATACTAAGGACACACAATGAACTCAGTGCTGGGATCTTGTCTTTTGTTGTGCTGCTACTTTGTTCTTCAAGCCTTGGAGTGAATGAAGGCGGCATCACACTTGAGAGAGGCTTAATGATTTAGGGTTTTCAAGTGTGTGTTTTTCCTCGCCCCGTGTTGATAATATATAAGTGAGGTCATTGGGATGATGTAAGAAAGTATCCGGTACACAGCATGCTCCAAAAAGTGACTGCCGCACTGTTGCGTGTGTAGTGTAACAGCGCAGCAGCTTTAACAGATGTAAGGAGTTGACTTGTACTGTGACCGACGGAATTAATAGCCATGTTCCCCTTGCCGTTTCTTTGACTGATATTATTGGAACTTATGCCAGACGTGTGACTTGTTGTTCTAAGCACTTTAAGGCTGTGTATCAGGTTCCCTATCTGGTTCTCATATGAAGTTTGTTAAATCATCAAAATACAAAGGCACATAACTTATCATAATTTCTTAGGGAAAAAAAAAGGTGATAGACAACCTCTAGCAATATGGGGCAAGGGGAATGACTATGAAGTGGTTCATATTAATTTTTTTCAATTAGGTTAAAACTAGGAATTATTACCTAGTTATATTATTGTAATGACTCACTTTATTTCTCCGAGCTATTTCATTATTTATGTTGTGTGAAATTAAGTCGAGTTAAATGTACTCGAAGTGATTGAAAGAATATGAGACAAATGGTCTCATTTAAGAAGGTCTAAGTCGCTAAAGTCAACCATGGATTTGACTTTTGAGTTAGAAGGCTCGGATTTGAATTCCGACGACTCGACTAGCTTCGGGAGAGAATATATGACTTAGACGAGTGACCGGAATAAATTTAATAGACCTCGAACAGCGTGAGAATTGAATCGAGGAAGTTCGGAATATCGGTTGATAGGTCGAATTTTGATCCGTAAGTCGGAATGAAATTCCGAAAGTTGCTGTAGGTTCCTTATGTAATTTTGGACTTGCCTGCAAATTTTCAGACCATTCGGACTTTGTTTGGTCGGGTTCGGATCGAAGGATCGAATTGAGGATCCTTGAAGTTCATAGGATTGCTTTCGATGCAAATCTAATAAATCGATGTTCATCTTAGTGTTCCAAAGATTGGAACAAGTTTGAATGAGGTTATAGAACATGTGTGCATGTTCGGATAAAGTCCCGGGGGTCTCGGGTGAATTTTGAATGGTCAACGGAACTAAATTCGCCGCTCTATAAAGCATTTACCTCAGATTTTCTGGTGTAATTGATATTAAAATTAGCAAACGACCTCCAAATTCAATTTCATTTGAATAATTAGCTCCGTCTTGAAATTACGGAGCCGTAGCAAAAAGAATCGTCCAAATCGGACTTCGTATGAAAAAGTTAGAGTAATCTTTGTAAAAGAAAGAAAGGAAATCAGCATAAGGGTCACTAAAATGGCTATTTCAGTAACCTTTTGCTGATTTTTAACCCGATTAAATAAGACCTAGGGCTCATTTTGCCCTTCAGATATACAAAACACAACCCACGACTGAGAACAATTCCAAACACCAAAGAACCACCGAAAATCAACCCCAAACACACTTGCAACGTGGATTTCGTGGTAAATCTTGCAAGAAAGAGGGATTACTACACCTTAGAAACAAGTG
>MCJB01049866.1:0-37657 GCA_002018475.1 Nicotiana obtusifolia
CTCTTGAAATTTGTCTGGGTATTTGGGTGCACATGGTATTTCCTTTTGTGGCATCTATGTTTAGGAGAAGAGCGTTTTCTCCTCCGGGAAGACAGAGATCCATGGCGTGATTTTGGACTCGCCATGCCATTTGGTGGTGAAGGGTAGCTTGTATGGAATCTTTGGCTTGAGGGGCTCCTTGGATTTGGACTTGGATTTTAAGAGCTTCGGTTAAGTAAGGATCATAGAGGGACATATTAAAGTTTGGAAAGATTGTTATGAAAACAGTCCCGGCATTCAAGGTGACTTCGGCAGTACCTAAGTTTGCATGTTGGTACTCCAAATATCTGGTATCGAGAAGAGAAAGGCGAGCTACCACCGGCTGACCTTTTCTTCCGTGATAGGTTAAGGCAATTCTGATTGCACCAAAATGGATATGGGTAAACCCATGCTCTCTCCATTGCCTGGGGAAATCGTCTGGAATTTGAAGGGTGATAAATTGTTCTTCTCTGGTGGCGAGGATGGGATGCTGGTCAAGTTTTGACGCCGCAACGTATTCTTTAACTCCTTTTGGTCTATGTTGGACAAGAGAACGTATTTGGGTCCATGGTGCAAAGGAATTTTTGGCAAAGGCTGAGTAGGGATTTATAAGGGGTAGTTCGGTGGAAGACACTTTTTGTTCGTCGGGTAATATATCGACTTCATAGAGGTAGTCATATTTTTTGGAAAGGGTTTTATACAGAGTAGGGGACATATTCATTTTAGCTAAGGAAGACGAAGATGGAAACGACTCTGACATATTTAGTAAACTATTCCTCCCTCCGAAAGGATGGGCTGGCTCTGATACCACAGTATATGATAAGATTGTTTCTTCAAGTCTATGTTTAATTGCTTAATTGCCTTGGCCATCAATTAAGTTCTATCAATTATCTATGCTATGTTTGAGAAAACTAAGTTTAGATTAGAATAAAAATTGAAGAAAGCATGTTCTTAACTCTGTTAAAAAGAGCGGATTCGTGGTTAGGATAGGAATATACTTAATCACCATGCTTAATTAGATAATCGTGTTCTTCATGCATTCTTGCTAGATTAATTCCATAGGAATATAGGCATTAATCTTGTTAGGAATAGGCGAATAGTACTTCGGAAGAAGACTATGAGTATCATTATCGATTAATTAGCAATCTTACATTAACTATATGAACGATAAGTCAATTAGAACGCAATAGGATTGGGAACATAATCACAACCCTGGAATCTTTGTTTTATTAATTACAAAATACATCTTTGTTCCTTGCAATTCCTAGATTTAAATTAGAATTACAATTTAGACTAAGTTATATACTAAACTTGATCTTTGCTTGATTAAATAACGATAATAGTTGTTATAAAGTAGTTAACTTAAGTCCCTTGGGTACGATAATCCGGACTCCTTGTCCTATATTACTTGTCGATCACGTATACTTGCGTGTGCGTAAGGAAGCAACACTACATCACACCTATTACCAAAGTTGAGCAATGTACCCAACTTTGGTAGTCACAATTAACTATGGCATACTTATTATAAAAAGCTATGAAAATTAGCCAAGTAAAGACATGTAGAATGTTATCCCAATATGTGCACTAAATGATGCAAAACTTGTGCGCTTTTGATTTTGGGCATGAGCACCCCCAATCCATTCGATCAAACAGCTTCAACTGATGCCCAGAACTGGTATAAACTTGTGGCATAGCCAAGAAGCCAGCTACAACACACACAACTAGGACCAACCACACTGTCCAGTTCAAGGAAGTTTTGATGTCCTTGTCATTTATCTTCAAAAAATCGTGAATAGTCCTTGCATGAATGTATGAGAACCAAACTTATATACCTTCCTGATGCATCAATATGCCATATATCATTGGAACATCCACCAGTTTGATCTCACATCCCCCGCAAATACAATCCAAAATCACTGCCCGCAACTAGCAAATCTGGGCAATGTGTTCTTCAAATGGGTAGAATGGAGTCTTTTGCGACTGTGAGCAATGTTGTTACGCGCTTCCCAAAACTGCATAAGGATGAAGGAGCAGTGGACATAACATATTGAAAAGCATAAGTCTCCAGTAGCTCTCGTTTGGTCAAGATGGCACACAATGCTCTTGCTTGTTGTTGAGCAGCTTGAATGCCACAAATAAGCATGCTTCACCATTCCTTTTAGCGTATAATTGAGCTGGAATATGCATTAGTTATACCTAAAGGGAATGAGCATAAAAAATACTAATAGCACCCTTGTAAATTTGACCAACACATAATAACAGCCCCAATATATGTACTGCAAAAAAGAAACCATAGTTAGTGTAAAAAGACTTCCTACTCTCCTCTTTACATATTTGAGTAGGAAGTTTAGCGTGATCATCTCCAACTCCAGTTACACCTTGATGCCTCAACATCATCTCCATCAACCAGGCTAGTATAAACCAACCTATCCAATCCACCAATTCATCCCCTTTCTTCATCATATTTGATTATGTTTAGTCTTTCTTACCCTAATGTATGGGACCTGAATCTTATCACTATTCAAGATCCTTCTCCCATGAGTGTCCAACTCACCGAAAGAGGCCGCTTGAATGATTGGATTATGCTCCAAAGTTAAGTTAGTCATGTGATCTGCTAGCTTATTTCCTTCTTTAAGCACATGAACTACTTCAAAAACACAAAAAGACATGAGCATTTTGATCTCTTCCACTTGTACAATAATATTTCATGGAGGTTCCTGTCACGCTCCAAACCTGAAGAGGCGTGGCCAGCACCCGGTGCCATACTCGGCCCGAGCATACCACTATATAACTATGAACTCTGGAGCAATAACCCTCAACTTAGGCCGATGAGCGCATATTATGAATCATCTGAAAATAACGTCTACAACCAGCAATGCCAAACTAAACATCTTTATAGGGCTGGTAAAGCCACAATACTGATATATAAAATGTACATGACTCATCTACAAGCCTCCAAAAATAACTGAACTGTATCATGAATGGGACAGGACCACGACCTACCCATCAAACCTGTATATATATAATGGACTCCAAGGTATAGATCTAGTAACTCCGAGGAAGTGGAGCTTACCAACCAAGCTGATGTTTGACTTTGTCTACTGGGAAGGTCTATCTAGCTATTTATCAGTTCCTGCAGGCATGAAATTCAGTGTCCCGAGCAAAAGGGACGTCAGTACAAAATAATCTACCGAGTATGTACAAAAAAAGAATAACTGAAAGCTAAAACTGAATTGATAATATAATAACTAAAAGTACCTGGGAGTCAAATATAATTTGAAGATATGCTTACCTGCTGATACTGACTTATCTCTCTCTTAATATAGTAAGTAAAATAGTTGTCCGGCCCTATAAGGCTCGGTATGTGTAACTACTCTGTCATGCCCCGACCTTTGAGAGCGCGACCAGCGCTCAACCGAGATAACCTGGCCAAGCAAGCCTACTAGATTTTCTTCTACCCAACTCACCCTTAAATAAAGAGAATATAAACTTTATTAATTAATACCACGAGGGTTCATGGACAACATTAATTCCATTACCATTAGATACTTCATTATAAGTCTCCAAAACAATACATTTCACAACCATAGTTTTACAGTGGAAGCATGAGATACAATTACGCCATCTTTAGTTTAACTTTCTCACACCATTACACAACTCACGCGATGACTATGAAGCCTTTAATAGATATAAAAGAGTACAATGATAGTGCCGGCAACAAGCCGCTGCTATACCTCAAAACAAAATACACACGGAACAAAAGATACACAACCCAGGAAAGAAGTAGGGCTCACCAAGTCAACTGAGAGAAGAGTGTACCACTATCACTGGTCAATGTCTTCCGCTGTGGAACCACCTACATCCATTAAAGATGCAGTGCCCCCGGCAAAAGGGACATTAGTACATGTCGAATAATACTAGTATGAAAACCAAACACCTAATCAAGGACTTGGAAAAACAATATGACTTACGATGAGTTATGGTAATAATAGAAGGCCTAATTAGCCGTTAAAGCCACGACAAATTTAGTAAGAGCTTTCAATAATATTTACAAACTTCAAGTCGGGGATCCTCTACAACTATCTTTACACAGAGCGGCCCCACCGCCTCACCCAAATGTATGCGGGTGGAGGTGCAATCACAATATCAAAAACTCTACTCAAAGCAGCCCCACCGCCTTGCCCCAATGTTTATGGGTGGAGGTGTACTCATAATACTATAACACTACACAAAGCGGCCCTGCCGCCTCACCCCAATATATGCGGGTGGAGGTGTACTCACAATATCACAACACTACACAAAGCGGCCCCGCAGCCTCACCCCAATATATGCGGGTGTAGGTGTACTAACAATACCACAATTTATGGTCCCAAAACTATAATAGTTTGTAGAAAAGAGTTCCCTTTCAAATCAACCATTTGGCACCTTTGGCCTTAGCAGTGTAAGTTTATAAGGTTTCATCGTATGAGAAATAAGTGCTAAATCACATTGATTTCATACAATACCTTCATCCCACAAAGGGTATAACATAATTAAGTCACAATAAACAATCTTTAACACATGATGGTTCGGGCACGTTATGCAATTTGAGAATCAATTTACTAGCTTGAACATCCCACATCAATAACATTTCAAGTTCGACTACACATGATAGAATTTTACAAGGGTTCGGAAATATCAATACTAGAAGAAGAGTTTAGCCTTCATTCCTCGAAAGAGCTCCCCTTAATTCAGTACAGAGTTCCGAAAATCCTAGCAACTCCGAAAATATTCATGGTATTAGCTCATTGGAGCATTTTAGCAAACACTAGGCGTGCATTAAGGCTTTAGGATCCTCCTATGGTGGATTCTTTCATCCCACTACCCAAAGTTCTCACAAAAGAGCTCAACAATCCTCCCACTACCCTAGATGGTACATGCATGTAAAATAAACAACTCCTACACACAAGAATTGCTTTACTAATTATCAATTTTTAGTTAAATTTCGAAATTAAGGGATAGGGTGTAGAATCTACCTCTTAGTTGAAGACCTTGTGAATTACCCTAGAGAAATCTTTAAGGTTTGAGAAAATATTAATGATCAAATCACTTAGAACTCCGCCTCTCTCTAAACCACCTTCCTCTCTCTCTAAAATGTAAGTTCGAACCTTCTAAAATGGCCCTTAACAGTGTTTTATAAGAATGGGGTCGGGTTTATAAAAGACGAAAAAATGAAGCTCCAAAACACCATATGCAATAGCAAAATGCTTCTACTATCCGCAAAATAGGCCGCGAAATGGCACCCCGAACTAGGCACTCCTGCCCCACTCTGCGGCCATTATGCGGTCCACCAACCTGTACTGTGGTCGCATAATGCACTGCAAACCTCCCTCCGGAAAAATCTTTATGCTCGTTCTGCGGCCCGCGAAATGGTTTTACGACTGCAAAATTTACCGCACAATACCATCCAAACTTGCCAAATTTCTGCTTCACTCTGCTGCCATTCTGCGACCCGCAGAGTGATTTTGCGGCCGCATAGTGGGCCACATAAATGTCTTCTTCTGCCAAAAATTATTCTTTACTCCCAGCGCACTGTTCAACCCAAAAAGCTCGTACCGCGGCGAGCTTATACCATCACCAAACATATTAGCCTACCTCGCCACCACGGAACCTCGGGTTTTAGGTGAAACTTAATGGTGCCTTACATGCTCTGCTGTAGTAGGCTCGCTCATAGGCGCTCGGCCATACTAGGCTTTGTATCTCATCCATTCTGGGCTCGCTCATAGGTACTCGGCCACAGTAGACTCGGTATATAACTTACCATCTGATCTAAGGTTTCCAAATTGGGGCCTGCCCACCGATTATAGCTCGATCGTGGTAAAAATACTGTAATACTCTCTGTGTGTGTGTGTGTGTGTACCCTCTGCTCTCTTGACTGGAAAGACAATACTTAACTGAATATAAAGTCACGGTAAGGAAGAACACTGTAACTTATGAGACTAGGCTAATATACATAAATTCAGGAGTACGAACTTCTGATTATGTCTCATTATTTATGCATGAAGTTACAAGATCATGCCAAAATGAAGGAAGGGTTTAGCCTTAACATAAGTTGTCACAATATGTCCAATAACCACGTTAAACTCGTCTCGTTGCACCTTAATCTACAATAACGATAACAATACTATCATCAAGTTATGGAAGGTACAACTATCGCACAATGAACAACAAGGTTATTTTAGGATAAAACGGGCAACATCTCCTCTATAATATTTACTTCCTCCTAATTCGACATAACACCAACATCACAACAATAACAACATGTATACATCATATTGGAACATTATATCCATCACAAAATACCACAAAACAGCCCACACACCCCAATCAGTTCATACACAAAACCAACCCTAGTAATGTCAAATAACCCGAAAATGTAACGACGAACGACCAGCCAACCACCCTGCCATAATGTGGTGTTTCTCCACATCCTTTCTCCTCCCAAATTCCATCAAAACTGTAGCAAAAGAGACAATCTAATAGCAACACGAAACAACCCACCAAATTGTCCCACAAGTTCAGCAACTGAAAATTGATTTTTCAGTTTACTAAACACGTTTCGACTTGTCTTTTCTTTCAAATTGAGCAACAGTACGTAATTAAGCCTCTTATCCTATAAACCAGCCATGAATTAAGCTTAATAACAAGATCACAACCAGCCAACAGTGACGCAACAACAAACAACATACCACTCTTTCGAAACTCGCTAGGTCTGGTCTTTACGATCGAGTTTCAACTCGTACAAGCATAGATAATAGAAGGAGAAGCACAAAAGTACCTTGGACTGAGTAGAACCCATGAAACCTAATCCTTATTCATCCAAAATCATTCCCCCAATGCAGCAACAAGAAAGAGAAAGAGAAACTAGCAAGCTGTCCGGGGTTTTCGCCACTAGAATCACATCGTATCACCCGAAATTAACTAGGGTTTGTGTGGGATTTTGGGGAGGAATTGCAGGGGTTCAATCTGATTTGGTTGGTATGAGAAATGAGTGAAAATAATGAGTTAATAAGTCCTTAAAATTTGCCTCTTGGCCGACTTTAGGAGCTTTTAATTGAGGCCTCTCCTTTTGGCAAGTAGGTGATGCACCTAATTGCCACTTACCAGTCTGTGCAGTATTGCGAAAATATAAATATCTCTCTACTCTAATGTTATATCAATGAGCAGTTTAATCTGTTGGAAACTAGACTCGTAGATCTCCAATTTGGCAGGTAGATCATCCCATAATTCCAAGTGCATTGGCATAAAAGCGCATCTACATTTCACCTAATTTTTAGCACATTTACGAATGTAACTTGTGATGACCATTGCAAACTTTTGTTTCACAACTCGCTTGAATCCAAAACATAAAATACCACTATGATACGACTAAAATAACTCATAGTATAACCTCCTTATCATGTTAATCACCCTAGTCTCACACTAAAAGTACATGCACATTCCCATATGGTCGACTTTTGACGAAACTTATTTTCTTTAATTGGTTTAGCTTCTAAACCTTCCAACCTTCTTAATACTTGGTATTCATGATCTTAGGTATTTGTAACCTCCAAATTAACATGATTAACATACTTTATGTACTTTAAAAGATGATCTCATTTTTTAGCATACATCAATTGACTTGTGACGTACTTTTACGTACGAAAACATGGGGTGTATATCATTCCCCCCTTTGCAACATTTGTCCTCGAATATTGACTGATGCGCTTATCGGTATCATAACCTACAGCTCTTACGAGTACTTTACTACTATCCTTGACATCTAGGAAACTACTCTGTTAATAAATCCAAAGCCCAAGGCATTCCCCCCCCCCCTTTAGGCCTCTTTCTCGCACCATGACATGTGGTCGGAATTCTTCCAATCTCATAACTGTTGCTATCTTCTATCATGCAGCCTGTACGACTTTGTCCTTTTCTGTGCGCCATTTTGACTCTTCTTTCTTTTTTTCCTCCAGCTTTTAGCTAATATCCAAGCCTCACCTTGTGAACATGTATAGATCTAAGACAAGTTGTCCCTCTGGGTATCTATAGGTGTACTGAAGTTCTTCGCTTGGTACTTTGTCGAACTTACGACTATTGCTCTATCTTATTTCATAGCCTCGGTTATCTTTGCATATGGCTTTACTACATCTAGGTAGGTTATACTATACCATAACACTCACTTTAGTTTGTTATTACCGAGGTTTGCTACCCAGCTCCAAGTTACTCTCTCGCTGCTTATCCTATATGTATAAATCTAAGTCCTTTAATGCTTCCTCATTACTGTTCATCTTAAGAATGATATCCTAATCTCATCTCATACTTTGGAACTTTTATTTATCTATTGTTGATTCACCTCAATGTTGATCTATAATCTACCACTGATAACTTGAAACCTCTTACATAACACCGTCACTGGGGCTCACGTCTCATCGGGGAACATCTGAAGTAATTAGCCTGATCCACCTAGGGGCGATACTCTACTTCAATAATCGTATTTCATAGCATCCCGACGTGATTCATCTTATGGGGGTGTTCTAATCCTATGCAATTCATGAAATCCCTTTTCCTTAAATCATTACTCAATCAAAGGCCTAAATTTAATTCTCTTATCATTTATCACAATTACACTCTCATTCTACTACCAAGACAGCATTCCATCTTTTCTATTTATACTACTCGCAACCTTCCTTTAAATTACAAGCACTATAGATTTCCTTATGTTATTCTGGAATCTCAAGTTAGACATCACGTCATCTCTAGCTCTTCTTTACTCTCTTAACTAGACCTCTCGGTACCTGAAAACCATAGGCTGGAAGACATGCTACTGACGACACCACTATCATTTCTGGATACTAAATCACGTCGCTTCTAGCCCTCTATCTAAAATCTGGACTATGCACAACCTTCTGCACTTAAGTATCTCGTACCTTCTTGACCTTTACCTTTCTTATCTTTAAATCTTGCATTATATCTTCTGTCGCTTTCATAACCTTCCTTCCACATAGGTGGAATTCATGTCCACTCCTTAAAGCTCCACTATAGTACTTGCACCTCCGATGCATACACATTCCGGTAGGAGCTTAATACTGACTTCTTATAAGGATGGTACACTTCTAACTGGCTTTATCGTAGAGTCATTATAGAATATGGTATATTGTCTCTCTTGTACCTCTGATATTAAGAGTGATTCTGCAATGTTCTGAATCACGATTTCAACAATTATCTGGATCTAATAATCAGACTCCTGATTTACCTAGCTAATGTAACTCTTTAGCTTCCTCTTATCTCTCAGCTTTTAAGTAGGCTTAAGCTATCTTCCGATCTGCGGCTCAGGGTATTAGTTATTACTTTCGCCTTTCGTGGACACAATGGAACATCCATAATATAATCTTCTAACAATTCAAGCCTTTGTCTACGAGGTGGACTCAATTCTTTCTATTAACTTATACTAGAGTCTCTTATAGCTGTATGAATGTCAACATATATGTTGCATGGATAATACTCTGAAATCTTAAGTGCGTTCACAATGTAACTAACTCTGGGTCATAGATCGAATAATTCATTTCTTGCCTTCTCAGTTTTCTTTAAACATAAACAATTACTTTTCCTAGTCGTTCTGCCACTTGTTGCATGAATACTTGGCTAGTCTTAGTGCCCACATATATTGGAATTTCGTGCAACTCATATGATCTCAAATGTTACTTTTGATTTTTCTTCCCATTCATTGGTCACAATAGGTGTCACTTTATTATGGAGTGCATACAATGTCGTAGTGAGATTATTATTCCAAGATCATTTCTTCTTTGGGTCACTATGCTTATGTTGCAGCCTTCTTCCTTATTTTCTCAGCTAGTCTTTTGTTGTAGCACTTAAGGGAGACCCTCTAACTCCTGTAAAGCTGCAAGCATATTACATCGCATACCCGAATGAATTTTTGATGTTCTTACTCGCCTATTATTATCCTTAGTTACTTACCTCTGTGCCCTTGTGCTCGTAGGGTTACTTATGAACTGAAATTTTGACTATCTGCCTAGTGGCACCCTCTTTTATTTTCGTAATACTTATACGGTGCCTTTAACTACCCCAACTCCTATCTGAATATTTCTCAAGGATTACGATGTCCTATCTGTGAGACTAAATTTCTTGTGCTGGGTTTCACTATGTTTATCTTGCATGATCTACTGATTTATCTGAGACCTCTTGTCTAGCCATAACTAGGCTCTTCCTGAATCAACTACTAAGTACTCTCAGTCCATGCTCAGATCTATATTCTGCGTAACCTCTCTTGGGTTATATCTTTTGTCTTAACTTACCTTTCGCACTGGCTCCTAATGTATCAAGTGTCCATTCACACTTATTTATCAACAACATCCTGGTCGGGAACCCTTACTGCTTCTCCCTGGCATCATGCTTGCATAGTGTTCTTGAGTTGTAACATATATGCATGATCTGAATAAATACAATCCCATTACTTTCGCCTTTTTACCGCATTCTTCCTTTACTATTCCATAGTTACTTGAACTACATAACTCCGACTTAATACCATATCACACTGTCTTCCCCCTTTAGGGGAATACTAGCATTTAATGCTATGAAGATTTACCTATAAATGTTTTACCTCTTCATCTTTAGCGTCTCTTCACATCTTCACGGATTCTAATTTGCCTTGTCGTAACCCTTCTGTACCAAGGATAACTGAATTTCTTGTGCACGAGAGTGACACCTTGTGTAACTGGCGCACTTAGTCCCTTAAATTTAACTCTGCTCATAGTGCTTGCTTTAGGGAAGCGTCTTCCTGAATGACCTTTAAAGGTTATTCTTCCGTTGTCGATTCTACCATTCCTGAAACCTAATCTTCGAAATCTCATGATGCCGACTATTATCAAATCCTTCGATCCCTAAATCATGTTCGATTTGTTTTTCTTGTTTAATAGCCCATACTGATTTCTATTACTCCAGGGGTCCAACTTAGCCTTCTAGTAATCATGTTGGAGTCACCAACTCATTTGTCGGAATAAGAATATGACTTTATGGCATATACTCTTTTATAGTCTCAAGGCCTGTCACCTCTTATCTTTTCCTTTACTTGACTATAGACTCTGTCATCCTATCACATTATGATTAACTATGTTAACCCTTTTATCACATCTTACTCGTAATGCTTTATTTTCTCTCTTCTTATTCTCCTGCTAATATCTCTGTCTATTACCTTATTCTAAAAACTTCAACAAAAACATTCTTTTGCTTTTAGCTTCCCTTGCTCCATCTCACTAGCTCTTCGGGTCGCCTAACATTATCTTTTTACCAGGGGCAGGAGTCATACTAAGATAAATAGTTATTCCTTCTAGGATTCTAGTGCTTATCTTCTGAAGTTTCTGAACATTCTAGTATTCAAATCCGACTGTACTATTCTAGTTTGCACCATCTGGGTGTGTCTCATAAGGAAAACTATTGCCACATTTGCAATATCCTTCAAAAATGTCATCTAATGCGAAAACTCCATCCACCATTTTGGTTTAATCTAACCCCAGCTGGATCATGATATCCCATCCTTCACGTAAACTATATCTGTTAGCTCCCATCGGGCATAACTAAGATGGTTGTGGCCAATTGTAAATACCTCTGTTGCTGTTGAAGGTAACTCAGAATGCTTATACTTCCCTGCCTGAATTGTAAATATTGATAATCGTCACTAATTTGGTACCGCATACCCTCCTTCACCTTGCTTTTTTTACCTATTGAAACTTATTCTCTTACCTTCTGATACGCCCATGGCCTGCTATTCACGAGGTGTATTTGACATTCCCTTCCTAAGGTCTTAAGCTGCATATTTGCACATCTGATATGCATGTTCTAATAAGGCCTCAAATAGGACCACGTCGTCAAGAACTCTCTTTCTATTAGTTCCCTTACCCATTTTTGTATTGGCCCTCTGGATAGCTGTAATCTTTATAATTGCAAACATCTCTGCCTCATTAGCAAAAACCAGTCGTGACTCAAACTCTTATGACTCAACTCTATAGCATGATTTGGATTTGAAAGAAGCATAACAGACTCCTAAATGCCATGTGGCTTCCTACTTATATAATGTGGTGCACAACACATCTATAAACAAGGCTCCACTAGACACGGCTTGTAGACTCCCTAGGATAGAACTGCTCTGATACCAAGTTTGTCAGGCCCCAAACCTGAAGAGGCGTAGCAAACGCTCGATGCCATACTCAGCCCGAGCATACCACTCTGTAATTGTGAACTCTGGAGGGGTAACTCTCAACTTGGGCTGATGAGGGCATATTCTGAATCATCTTAATATAACGTCCACAACAAGCAATACCAAACTAAACATCAACATAGGGCTGGTAAAGACACAATACTGATATATAAATATACAGGACTCATCTAAAAGCCTTTAGGGATAACTGAACAGTATCATGTTCGGGACAGGGCCTCGACCTACCCATCAAACCTGTATATATGAAATGGACTCCAAGGTATAGACCTGGTAACTCCGAGGAAGTGAAGCTTACCAACCAAGCTAGTGTTTGACTTTGTCTACTAGGAAGGTCTATCCAGCTGTCTGTCAGGACCTGGAGGCATGAAATGCAGCGTCCCTAGCAAAAGGGACGTCAGTATGAAATAATGTAGCGAGTATGTACGGCAAAAGAATAACTGAACGTTGAAACTGAACTGATTATATAATAACTGAAAATACCTGAGAGTCAAATATAATTTTAAGATATGCTTACCGGCTGATATTGACTCATCTCTCTCTCAATACAGTAAGTAAAATAGATGCGGGGCCCTATAAGGCTCGGTATGTGTAACTGCTCTGCAATAGTAAGCTAGCCCATAGGCGCTCGGCCATACTAGGCTCTGTATCTCGACCATTTTGGGCTCGCTCATAGGTGCTTGGCAACAATAGGCTCGGTATATAACTTACCATCTGATCAGGGGTTGCCCAATAGGGGCATGCCCACTGATTATAGCTCGATGGTGGTGAAAATACTGTAACACTGTGAGTGTGTGTATATATAAACCCTCTACTCTCTTAAATGGAAGAAGACGATACTTAACTGAATGTAAAGTCCCAAAAAGGGAGAATACTATAACTTATGAGACTAGGATAATGTACGTAAATTCAGGAGTACGAACTTCTCTTTATGTCTCATTATTAACGCATGAAGTTACAACATCATACCAAAATGAAGGAAGGGTTTAGCCTTTACATACGTTTTCACCATCTGTCCAATAACCACGTTAAACTCATCTCGTTGCACCTTAATCTATAACAACGATAACAATACTATCATCCAGTAATAGAAGGTACAACTATTGCATAATGAACGACAAGCTTATTTTTAATAAAACGGGCAGCATCTCCGCTATAATCTTTACTTCCTCCCAATTCGACATAACACCAAAAACACAATAATAACAACATGCATACATAATTTTCCAACCATATATCCATCAAAAAATACCACAAAAAAGCCCACACACCCCAATCAGTTCATACACAAAACGACAACCCTAGTGTCAAACAACTCGAAAATATAACGACGAACAACCAGCCAACCACCCTGCCATAATGTGGTGTTTCTCCACACCCTTTCTTCTCCCAAACTCCATACAACAAGTAGCAAAAGAGACAACCTAACAGCAACACGAAACAACCCACAAATCCCACAAGTTCAGCAACTGAAAACTTATTTTTCAGTTTACTAAAACACGTTTCGACTTGTATTTTCTTTCAAATTGAGCAACAGTACATAATTAAGCCACTTATCCTACAAACCATCCATGAATTAAACTTAAAAATAAGTTCACAACCAGCCAACAATGATGCAACAACAAACAGCATACCACTCTTTCAGAACTCGCTAGGTCTGGTCTTTACGATCAAGTTTCAACTCGTACAAGCATAGATAATGGGAGGAGAAGCATAAATGTACCTTATAATGAGTAGAACTCATGGAACTTAGTCCTTATTCATCAAAAATTAGTCCCCCAACGCATCTACAAGAAGGAGAAAGAGAAATTAGCAAGCTGTCTGGGATTTTCGCCACTAGAATCACATCGTATCACTCGAAATTACCTAGGGTTTGTGTGAGATTTTGGGGAGGAGTTGCAGGGGTTCAATCTAATTGTGTTGGTATGAGAAATGAGTTAATAATTCCTTAAAACTCCCCTCTTTGCTGACTTTAGGAGCCTCTCCTTTTTGTAAGTAGGTGATGCACCTTCTTGTAACCTACCAGTCTGCGCAGTCTCGCAAAAACGTAAATATCTCTCTACTCTAATATTATATCAATGAACGGTTTAATCCATTGGAAACTAGACTCGTAGATGTCCAATTTGGTAGGTATATCATCCCATAATTCTAAGTACATTGGGAGAAAAGCGCGTATACATTTGGCCCAATTTTCAGCACATTTATGAATGTAACTTGTGATGACCTTTGTAAATTTTTGTGCCACAACTCGCTTGACTTCAAAAAATAACACACTTCTATGATAAATCTAAAATAACTCATAGGATAACCTCTTTATCATGTTAATCACCCTAATCTCACCCCAAAAGTACATGTCATAACATTTCCAACTAGTTGACTTTTGACGAAACTTATTTTCTTCAATTCGTTTAGCTTCTAAACCTTCCAACCTTATTGGTACTTGGTATTCATGATCTTAAATATTTTTAACCTCTATGTTAACATGATTAACTTACTTTATTTACTTTTAAAGATGATATCATTTCTTAGCTTATATCAATTGACTTGTGACGTACTTTTACGTATGAAAAAATGGGGTGTAACAGTTCCTATTCATCCAATATTTCTTCATCAATAAAGAGTGTGTGTCAATGACACAAGGAGGGAGCTAGATTGTAGATTGTACCTGGGTGCTTCAAGGATGGCTTTAGCTTCAGAAATGTTGTTAGTGGCATCTATAATCTCATCTTTCTGTGCTTATACTAGGTCAGCAACCCCATCTCTAATATAGAAAGCATATGAAGAGCTTCCATCACTGCCTCTACATGCTCCATCAGTATTACATTTGAACCAACCAGTAGGAGGTAGTTGCCATAATACCCTAGTATACTTAAGTTTAGGTATGTGAGACTTCAATTTGTCATGCAAGTCTGGCAAATTGGCAATGACACCTGAGAAAGTAGGTCATCTCACTTTCAGTAACGTGAATTGAGCAAGATACTTCACAGATCAACCTATTAATGGACGCAACTTTCCCATTCATTCCTGCATTCCTTCTCTTCCACAAGTGCCAAACAATCACCGCTGGAATTGCTTTGTAAACAGTTTGAAGGCTAGTGTTGACTGGCCTCCTCCACCATTCACTGATCACCTAGATTAGCAACTTCCCCTCAATGTTGATCCCAGCAGGTGCACTAAAGTATTTTCATACAAACATTGCCACTAGAGACCTAAAAAACGCATAAGTCAATGTTTCTTCTTTTGGGGTTTCTACAACACCAATACCTTGATGGACAGATGTATCCTACTCTTCTAAGTTAATCATCTAGTGGCAATTTTTCTTTTCATAACCTCCGCATAAAGAATGATATCTTAAATGGCAATCCCTTCACCCATATAAACTTGTACAGCTTACTCCCATGTTTTCTTATTCTTATGTACTGCCAAGCAGACTTCACTGTGAATTAGTCTTTTTGCCACCATGGTCTATCTAGCAAGTCATCACAATGTGGTAGATCAATGCATTCCAGTATGTGATCAACTAGCTCTCTAGGTAAGATGTCCCTAAGCAATTCGTCATTCTAGTTTACATCTTCCACAACTTAGACTTATCTGTGTGATAGTTTCATCTCACCAATGATCTGATCCTAGAGCATGAGTAGAGAACCCACGTCCTGTCCAGTTATTATACCAAAACAATGTATTACCACTCCTTTCCTACCACCATATTTTATGTTCAATTTGATCCCTCATTTCCAGCATCTTTCTCTATACATGTTAACCATCTTTCCATGGCACCTCATTTATCTTCTCGCAATATTTGTTCCTCATGAAAGTAGTCCATAAGGTCTCATTGTCCTGAAGTTACGCTATAGTTTACCAAACAATGACTTAGATATATCATGCTAGGATCTAGTGCCTAAACCACCTACATCCTTAGATAGACATAAAGTATCCTATGATGCCCACTGAGTGAATTCATTTTTCATTTAGCTGTCTTTGTGTGGGTCATCAACAAAATTGATGTACTTTCGGATATCACTTGTGAATAGTTTCTTCTTGAAAATTATAGGCTTATTTAGTTTTTGGGTCTTGAAACGAAAAATCTTATCACGAATCAATACTTTTGAGATTCTATCAGGGCTGCAGTTTTTCGATCGAATGTTTCCATATATTATTTTTTTCTCTCATTTTGGGGCTCTTTATTTTGATAGATGTGAAAATCAACCAGCAAGCAACATTAAAGGTCAGGGATTGATTTCTAATTTTGCTAGCTATTACTATTACGTTTGGAGTAAAGTTAGTAATTAAGTAGCAAGCAGCACGTTAACTTGTTTGTTTGCTAGGTCATATCGTTGTTTCATGCATGTATTGTCTTTAATTTTTTAGGTTTTGGGAGCTGTATTGCTAACAAGGTAGTCTAGAAGTTTATTGGTCAATACGATAATAACAGCAACAACAACAACAACAAGAACAACGACAAGAGCTACGCCTTAATCCCAAGTAAGTTGGAGTCGGCTATATGTCACACCACAACCTCGGGGAGCGCAACCAGCATTCAACCGAGTTATTCCGATCGAGCAAGCCTGCACAGTGTCATCTACCCAACTCACCCATGAATAAAAAGAAGAATACATTTCATTAATTAGACAGTAAGAGGTCATATGAATAGCACTAGTTCGTTTACATTAGTTACGTCATTAAGAAGTCTCCAAAACAGTACATTGTACAATCATAGTTAAAGTAGAACAGAAAATAGGGTTCCAGTATTTTTAGTTTAACTTTCCCAAAAACAGATACAAACAACACTATATCTACAGAGTCTCTAACAGGAATAAAAGAGTGTTATGATAGTGCTAGCAACAAGGGCCTAACTATACCTCAAAACGCTATGTACAAAGGATAAGAAATACAGGACCCCAAAATGAAGTGGGGCTTACCAAGTCAGCTGAGGAGAGAGTGTTCTGCTATCACTGATTAATGCCACCTGCTATGGAACCACTTACATCCATTAAAGATGCAGCGCCCCTGACAAAAGGGACGTTAGTACATGTGGAAGAGTACTAGTACGTAAAACTAAATACCCTCTCAATAGAACAAGTAATAGTAAAGGGATAATAAAATATGAAATCAATAAGAGACTCAAACAGTATCAAGGTGTCAAGTTAGGGAAAGGTAAATTTCAAGTAAGTTTCAGTAATTTAAGTTGGGAGATCTTTAGCATTGATACACCATCATGTTTTAGCACGGAGTCCGATCACAGCCCGGCCGACTAAGCCGTCTAACCCAAAGACATACACTCACAATACCACCATGTGTATGGCATGGAGTCCGATCTCAGCCCAGTCGGCTAAGCCGTCTCACCATAATGCCCTGTGGGTCGACATTACATCACATCTCGCTAGCAATAATCCCATCCCATTTAAGGGGAAACATCTCAACACACCACTCTCATCCCATATAAGTGGAAACAATCTCATCACATAAACACGGGGATTTACCCCTCAATCACTCCTACACCAGCACGTGTACTTTCGTGGTTAGGTTGTTCCGACCTATCCTTCTTCGATGGTTAAACGATACTCCAAGTCATTTATTATTAAAAGGATTTACTACTCATTTCATATTCTTTTATATGTCATTCATTTTATTGGCACTATTGGCCATAACGCAATGTCATTCTTGGCTCGTCGGCCGCACATCATATTTCATGTTCTCTTCTTTCACTTTCAGATATCATCATGGAAAATCAATAGCAAAAACTTTCTAATTAAGAATTTAAACACATATTTGAGCAAATTAGGGTCTTAGGCACATGTGATTTCTTACACAATTTGATGTGATCACTTTCATTTGGGCTTGACTTGAAGTCCCCAATATTTTAATACATACTCATACCTTGAACACACTTTCTAAGAATAACATAATATGATAAGAATATTCCGGAACACATTTTGAACATATTCATATATATACACCTTCCAACACCAAACTTATGCAGAAAAATTAATTCATAATGGACAACTCGGGACTTACAAGAATATCGTGGGAATTCAATTCTAAAACAGAAGTTTAGCCTAACATACCTCACTTTGAGCTTTCCTTAATTCACTGCACCGTTCTGGAAATCCTAGCAATTTTAATCTATTTAGAGATATGGCCAAATTGAACACAATTGGGAACGACTTCATAGTTCCAGCTCACTTGAGCATTTTATCAAACACTAGGTGTGCATTAAGGTTTCAAGGTCCTCCTATGGTGGATTCTTTCATCCCACTACCCAAAGTTTACCTAAATGAGCTCAACAATCTTCACACTATCCTTGATGGTACATGCATGTAAAATAAACAACTCCCACACCCGAGAATTTGCTTGGCTTATTACCTATTTTTAGTTAAAATCACGAAATTGAGGGCTATAGAGTAGGACCTTACCTCTAGGATGAAGGCCTAGTGAATTCTTCTTGTAAATTCTTCAACTTTGAGCAAGAATTGATGAAGGATGAGCTTAGGAACTTCTTCTCTCACTCTCAAGCACTCCTTCTCTCTAGAAATATAAGTTTTAACCTTCTAAAATGATCCCTAAGGTTGTTTTATAAGAATGGGCGGGGATCAAAAATTAGAAAAAATGAAGCCCCGATGCAAATTTGCGGTCGCATAACGCTTCTGTTGTCCACAAAATAGCTTTTGCTGGATTTTCGAGGGGTTATACGGCCCGCAAAAAGATTATGCGGCCGCATAATGGTCCAAAAATTTGCATAGATTTCTGCCTCAGTCTGCGACAGATCTGCGGTCCGCAGATCAGTTTTGGGACCGCAGAAACGCCCTGTATTTCCAAAATTTTTCTTCAACTCTCCCAACACACTGATCAACCCAAAAAGTCCGAACCGCGACAATCATCAAAGCATAAGTCTACTTCGGCACTACGAAACCTCAGGTTTTAAATAAAAATTTTACGATGGCCTATACTATATGAATCATCAATGTCCATTTTAAGCTCATCGAAAATTTTGTTGGGTAATACTCAACTAAAGTAAATGGGTGCAGTATCATTAAGTATTTATTTCAAGACATGCAGGAGATAATATCATAAGAATTCTTTTGTGGGGTTTGGAGCCAACCACATATGCCTCGATTCAAAGTGCATATCTGAGAACATGAGCACGAGTTATTTAATAAAGTAGAGGATATATCAAAATTTATATGTTTTTGAATAAGCACCAAACTCCTTTCGCTTGAGGGGAACTAAAAATTCCTCCATATTTATGGCCAGGTAATCTTTTCTATCTTGGAGAAGGTTATAAAGCATATTCTTTATATGAAATCATCAGGAAAATTTGGCGACTTAGCACAACGGTGGTAGCTTAACCAAAAGCTATAATTCTCTTTTAGGTTCTTTGGGTTAAATGGATGTAATTTCTGAGGAACCAACTCGAGAGAACCCAACAGACATATTTCCTTTGCTCATGGAACAAGCACAAAGTCACGAGATGAATGAATATGTTATTAACATATAACAAAGATGTGATCCTTCATCTTCAAGCTCAAGTGACAACCATTCTCCTCGTATCTTGGAAACGCGCAACAATGAAGGCGGACCATCAAATGGACAATCCCCATCTTCTTTATCCAATGAATAAAATTCTCGAAGCCCTTCTATCACAAGGAGAAGTGAAGGTTTTGGTCGTTGTTTGGAGCCCTGTTAATACTCTGTTGTAGATTTTGATTGAGCTAGTATTCACCTTAGGACAAATTATTGCAGCCATTGTTGTTTTGTCCTTGTCAAGGCCTGAAAAACCCCGAACCTCGTTATTTGCCTGGGTTGTGGGTTATACTGCTGGCTATACAGCAAGCGTTCCACTCTTGTACTAGCATTATCTTCACCGTTATCAAGCCCCTGATCAGAGGTTAGCTCAACTGCGTAAAGGTTCACCTGGGATCAATTCCACAGCAGAACCAAATTCTTACATAAGCATCTCGTTAACTCACTCATCAGATGAGGAAGATGGCCGTAAAAGATCTACAGACGCCTTTTACTAGGCACAGCAATCCAAGGTACCTGTACGCTCGTTTTGATGTCTCTGATGCATGCTTAGATTCATCTATCGGAGCTGGATGAAGAACCTACTTGTCTTTTGTCCATACTTTATTTTTAAATCAACAACTTGTTTGGTTTAGAGCTCAATAAATTAATGTGCCTTTTGATGATACTTAACTATTTAAAAAAGATCTATATAGATTTCTTCGTTCATGCTATATTTAGTGGCTTCCAATCTTTATTAAAATATTGTGATGCTCATGAAACTGGAGGTTATGTTGGATAACAGATGTTATACATTTGTGGATCGGTGTGTCCTGAGGACCACTATCTTTGCCACTGTGTGTCCCCTGAATGCTCTAAATTTGTCATTCTAGTCAAATAGTTTGGGTCTTAAACACTCATCTTGTATATTTTCCTGGTTAGCACTAATCCTAAGATTACATGTTATTATTCTCAGGCTAGGTTCCCTGTTGGATTATTTGAAAATGGCCTTGGATTTTTTTATTTTTTTTTGGTTGTGTGGTTTGTTATTGGAAATATTTGAATCTTTGGAGGGCACTCATCTGCTTCTGAGGCTCCTAATTTGTACAGGTTCGCTTATTTGCTTTTGATAATTTTTTTCTGCCACAATTTTTGTTTTTTAATAAAGATTCCTTACCACAAACTTACCAGAAAATACTGACATTCTTTTCATACTTTTCAGAATATGTATAGTTTTTCTTATCTTTAGTTGCATTGGCCATGCTATGTCTTTCATCGTATGTGCAATGATATGCTGCTACCTTGTATCATTTTAATCCTCGGTGTTCGTGAGGATATATATGGAACGAGAGGGGCCACAGAAGAACCCATTACTGCTCTTCCTACACACAAGTTTAGGATCAAGAATAATGAAAGTGACAATGCTGAAGATGAGAATTTTGGAGGGGAAAAAGGTGGTTATAAAGCAGCATGAACAGAGAAGGAATGTTCCATTTCAAGGGAAGATGCGGTAAGTTGGCTGTTATATTGAGTCTATTTAGGAGCCAAAACATCGAATGACAGAATGCAGTCCATTTGAAAGTTGAAACTAGTTTCTCTCACTTTTTTTATGTTTATTTTTTTTAAATTTGAATAAACTGAAACTTCTGTGGTAGTAAGTTAAATTAGATGAAGCAAACTTACATGCATCGATGCAGATATAATATAATATATGAAAATATTAACTATTCATCGCCATTACATTGTCTCTAGCTGGATGGATACAGATAATAATATATGAAACTGTTGACCATTCCTCGCCATTACATTGTCTCTAGCTGGACAACATTTGCCATTTTCCACCCATAACTTATGCATGTCCACTTACAACTGATTTTGTAACGACCCGATCGGTCGTTTTGATCATTTGTACTTCGGTAGTTTGAGGACATGAATAGCACCGTATGATGTACATTTGTGAATCCTCGGTTTTGGTATTCTGATTAATCGAAATTGATTTGGAAGAGTGAATTTCATGATTGAAACTTTAAGTTGGAACAGTTGACCAAGTTTGACTTTTGTGAATTTGACCCCGGAACAGAGTTTTGATGGTTTTGTTAAGTCCGGATGGTGATTTTGGATTTGGGAATATGCCCGGATTTGCATTTGAATATTTCTAGAAGGATACAGCGCTAATTGGCGAAAGTTGGAAATTTGAAGGTTTGGAAAGCTCATAAAATTGACCGGAAGTTGACTTTGATGATATCGGGTTCGGATTGCGGTTCCAAGAATTGGAATAGCTTCGTTATGTCACTTGTGTGCAAAAGTTGAGTTTATTCCGGGTTGATTTGATTGTTTCGGCGCGAGTTTTGGAAGTTGGAAGTTCAAAGTTCGTTTATGTTCGAATCGAGGTAGATTCGTTATTTCGATGTCGTTATGTGTGATTTGAGGCCTCGAGTAGGTCCGTATTATGTTACGGGACTTGTTGGTATATTTGGACGGGATCTCGAGTGGCTCGGGTGAGTTACCGACGTCGCTCAGATCATTTTGGCCTCTTGTAGCATTGTTGAAGATTTGCTGGTACTGGTGTAGTCGCATTTGCGGAGTCTTGGTCGCAGAAGCGACTTCGTAGATGTGGGTTGTCCATCATTGAAGCGAGAAGAAGCTAGGTGAGGAAGATCACAAAAGCGGAGATTTAGGAGCATGTGCAGATGCGCAGGTGCAATTGGATGGAGCACAAGAGGGAGGTCTTGCGCAGGAGCTGATGATGGCTCGCACCTGCAATGTCGCAGAAGCGGATATATTGTCCGCATGTGCGAGGGTCGAGTTTTTAGCTGGTTCTGCAGAAGCGGATGTATTGTCGCATAAGTGATGCCACAGAAGTGGCTAATTTGTTCGCAAAAGCGAAGATGCCCGGGCAGAAGCTATATATCGAGGGCTTGGCTATTTTATTCACATTTTGAGTTGGGGAGTTCGGATTTGAGCGATTTTGGAGGCAAATTTGATCACAAGGATTGGGGTTACTGTTCTATACTTGGTTTTGATTATATTTCGTGAATCTATCTTCGTTTTTGGTAATTGGAATTATAAATTTTAAAGAGAAAAGTTGGGGGTTTTATCTAAAGTTTCATAGAGTGAATTTTTGAGTTTTTAACATGATTTGGAGTCGGATTTGAGTGAAACTAGTATGGTCGGACTCGTAATTGAATGGGTTATCAGATTTTTATAAGTATTGTTGGGTTCTAAGGCGTGGGTCCGGGTTTGACGTTTTGGTTGACTTTGGGCTTTTGAGTAAAAATTTAACCTTTATCATTTTGAATTTTTTTTAGGATTTATTTGATGTATTTTAGTTGCTTTTGGCTAGTTTCGAGCCGTTTGAAGGTCAGTATGCGTGAGATGGCATTTTTGGAGTATCGCTTCGCTTGCTCGGTATTGAATTTGATTTGTTCGAGGTAAGTAACACTTCTAAACTTAGTGTTGAGGGTATGAAACCCCGAATTTCGTGTTATGTGATTGATTTAGAGGTAATGCGCATGCTAGGTGACGGGCGTGTGGGCGTGCACCGTAGAAATGGTGATTTAATCGATTCCACGGAACTGTGTAGCTATCTCATCTGAATAATTTTACTGTACTCTATGAGTTAGAACATTTGAGCTGTGATTTATGCTAGAAAACATGATTCGGCTATATGCTGGTACTATTGGGACCTACAGTGGTCATCCTTTACTGTTGAGTTATTTGCTTAATTGCAGTTATGTACTCAGTCACATTCATCATTACATACCATATCTCAGTCTCTGTTATTGTATATTGTCACATCTCATATCATTGAGTTAGGCTGCTTAACATGAGAGTTGTGAGCCTGGGAGACCAGAGAGATTGATGACTGAGTGAGGCCGAGGGCTTGTTATGAGTGATATTTATGGGATCCGGCTGCACGCCGCAGCAGGCTTTATTCATTCATGCCAGGATTTGGTTTTTTATAGTGCTTGGGCTAGATCGGCCCCTCTGGAATCTGCACATCCAAAGTGGGCACAGTTGCTATTTGTTTTTGGGTTGGATCTGGCTTTGATTCATTTGTATTCGGGCTGGATCTGTCCTGGATTTATTTATGTTTGGGCTGGATCTGCCTTGTACAGTACTGAGTGACTGAGTGTGTTGGGTATTGAGCATTATGAGTGAGAATACGAGACCGTGAGATTGAGTACTATGAGAGTGTGAATACATGAGTTCATCACTGTGGTACATTGCATTGACATTTATACTTGGCACACAAGCATAGAGATGCATCCCACATGTTACACAGTTCTGTGACATATATGAAATTTACATGCACATTGACATGTAGGCATAGAGATGTATTTTCCTCACGTCATCTGATAATGAGACTTCTTAACTGTTGTTGAATGTTTTTGGGAAAAATTACAGTTTTAAAACTTACTCATATTTGGTGTTTTCGGTGAAAGATTTGAGATTTCCTGTTATACTTAAAAAGCATGCCTATTTTCCATATTTGTGAATGAGCTGAGTTATTTCTTGTACCATCTTTATTATATTGTTATGAACTGTTGCTGGTTATTGGAGTTGGACTCTGACCCTTGTCTCAGCTCGTCAGTACTTTCAACCTAAGGTTAGGTTTGTTACTTATTGGGTATATGGGGTCGGTTGTACTTATACTACACTTCTGCACCTTGCGTGCAGATGATGGATGCTGATTTGTTGTGTATGGCGGGAGCTAGATTTGAAGACGTACCTGCATTCCGGTCCTAGCTGCCTCTTGATCTTGGTAGCTTTATTATTTCAGATATGTTCATGTATATTTCAAACAAATGATGTATTTATTTCATACCAGCTTTGTAAATTCTAAATCTTAGAAGCACATGATTTGTACTACCAGTCCTTGAAAAATTCTTTGTATAAAAGCAGTTGTAATATCATTTCTTCTCTTAATAAATCTCATAAATTGGATATTTGTTAATTATCTTACCTAGCTGGTTAGGTTGGGTGCCATCACGACTAGTTGGATTTTGGGTCGTGACAGATTTGGATGGTTGTTACCCAAATAAACGGGCATAATGGGAACGATCCCACCATACTAAATTGGTAATTACATAAGACGAGCCTTTGGTTGTGACATAATAACATATTTAGTACTACTTAGAATAAATTTTAAGTAGTAATCAATGCAAATATTTTAGTTAAAATAAGTAAATAACAAGACAATACCAATAGGTAACAACCATCCAAAGAGATGTTAGGAGTTCCTCAGTACTATCAGTGGTGTCCGCTAGGTAAGTCAAATAAAAACCAATACAATCTAATAATAATGATAAGAGTCGAGATGTAAAATAACTGGATTTTATACAATTTTTCAAGGACTGGTAGTATAAGTCATGAGCAACTAAGACTTAGATTTATAAAGCTGATATAGAATAAATACAACATCTGTTTGAAATGTACATATCGAGAATTTAGATCTTAAACTACCAAGGACAAGCAGTAGCTATAACCGAAGACAAGCACATCTCCAATGCCAGCTCTCGCCATACACAGCAACATCAGCTCCAAGATCTGCGCACAAGGTGCAAAAGTGTAGTATGAGTACAACCAACCCATGTGCTCAATAAATATTATAACTAACCTCAGTGAGGTAATAGAAGCAAGAAATATGAATGATACTCGCCAATCACCTGTACAAATCATAATTTCCAACAAGTACATAAAAGTAATAGGAACGAATCAATTTCTTAACGTATTCTACTTAATCAACAATCTAGCTTGTAGGGAAGATATGCAAATAAATCAGGTAAACAGCCAAAAAATCTTGCCAGAAAAGAAGTAACACAATAATCAAATATTAATTCGTTCTGTAGCTCAACCCGATCCAAATAGAAATCAGATCATGGCTCTCAGGCCCACATCAGAATATCAGTAACCAAACTAAATCCAATAACTAGCTCTCCCAGAGCTCATGTCAACCATAAATCTGTCGGTTTCTCACAATCCGCGCATACACCATCAAGAAGGCACATGAGACGGTGACTTTAGGGGATGGATCCGTATCCACATGCATGCACGGCCAATTCAACATGTTATCAGCCCGGCGTGATCATAGGCTCAATATCATAATCCTCTCGGTGTGGTCACAAGCATAATAATAGAATCCGTCTAGCGCAGTCACATGCATAATATTACAATCAGCCCGGCATGATCATAGTCATAACTACACAATCCGCCTGGCGTGGTCACAGGCATGGCAACACAATCCGCTGAACATGGTCACAGGCATAATAATATAATTCGCCCGACGTGGTCATATGCATCCAGTCCAAATCATATCAAGCAGAAGCAAATATACCAGAATACATGTATATGATCAACGAGTATCAGATTTCATGCTCCTGGACTGGTATAAACGACGCACTAAAGTGTATGTATGTACAAAGTGTGCTATTATAGCTCAAATCGATAATTTTATCACGAAAATAGCAATTATCATGTTCATTTAGGGACTTAGCATCTATGTAACCTCAAATATGGATCAAGTAGTTCACAACAAAGTTTCAATATGAGAAACATCACATCATAAAGCTTAACAATCAATTCAAGGCATGCCATAGCCTAAGCACTACCCCGAGCATGGATAAATACCTCGATGCTCGCGCATGGGCTCAAACCCCACACATGTGTGCACCCATAGCACGTAAAACTATTGCCTCCACTAAGTTTAGGTAAGATACTTACGTCAAGCAAGCCAAATCAAATACCGAGCAAGCCAAACAATACTCTAGAAATGACATCCTGCCCGA
Source organism: Nicotiana obtusifolia (assembly GCA_002018475.1). Taxonomy (NCBI): domain Eukaryota; kingdom Viridiplantae; phylum Streptophyta; class Magnoliopsida; order Solanales; family Solanaceae; genus Nicotiana; species Nicotiana obtusifolia. Next base: position 26,557 of record MCJB01049866.1, read on the forward strand.
ATCGACCTCCTAACTGCTCGAAACTAGCCAAAAGCAATTCAAAATCATCAAATAGTGCCAAAGGAAACAACCCAAACGATAAAGGTCGAATCTTTAATCAATTTCTCAAAGTCTACCAAGTCAATCGGGGCCCGCACCTCGAAACCCAACAAAACTCACAAATTTCGACAACCCATTCAAATATGAGTCAAATCATACTAATTTCACTCAAATCCAACTCTGAATCGATATTCAAAACTCAATAATTTATTTTAGAAAGTTTAGACAAAAACCCCCGATTTCTCTTTTCAGATCATCAATCAAATACGAAAATCAAATATGGAATTACAGAATATAATTAACCAAGTCAAAAATACTTACCCCAATACCATGTGGTAAAAATTCTCTCCAAATTGCCTAAATCCGAGCTGCCCAACATAAAATGGGATAAAATGAACAAACCCTCGAATATAAGCTTCTGGCTAGCACTTCCTCATATGCGCCCTCTGCTTCTACGGGAAGAATGTCGCATCTACAAGAACCACTAAAACTCAGACCTCGCATCTACAGACAGCACCTCGCATCTGCGCACTCGCAGATGCGGAAAATCTATCACATTTTCCTACACTTCCAGCCTCCGCCAACCTCGCACATACGGACCTTCTAGCGCTTCTACGCTTTTGCTTCTGCGGTCAATCTCCGCATTTGCAGACTCTGCTCCCAAGACACTGCTTCTGCCTCTGCGCCGCCTGTGCCGCTTCTGCAGCTCTGCACCTGCGCCCATAACTCTGCAAGTGTGATCTCACTAGTACTCCAAATCACAACAATGCCTACATGATCTACAATGGTCCAAAATCAATACAAAACACACCTGTGCCCCTCGGAACCCCGTCTGAACATACCAATAAGTTCCAAAACACAACACGAACCTACTCGAGACCTCAAACCACACATAATAACATCAAAACTACGAGTTGTCGATCAAGATCAATCTCTTAAGTTCATAAACTTCAAACTACGAAGCAAGCGTCTGATTCAAGCCTTGTCAACCCAGAATGAACCCAAATTTTGCATATAAGTTCCAAATGACATAACTAACCTATTCTAACTCCCGGAACCATAATCTGGACCTGATAACATCGAAGTCAACTCCCGGTCAAACATATGAACATTCCAAACCTTCAAATTGTCAACTTTCGTCAAATAGTGTCAAAACCTTCTAGTAACATCCAAATACAAATCCGTGGATACGCCCAAGTCTTAAATCCATCCAGACGTATCAGAACCATCAAAACTCCGATCCGAGGTAAAATACACAAAAGTCAAATTTGGTTAACTCTACCAACTTAAAGCTTCCAAATTGAGAATCATTCTTCCAAATCAATCCTGAATCACTTGGAAACCAAAACCGCTGATACACGCAAGTCATAATTCATCATATGAAGACTTATGACCTCAAACTACCGAACCGAATGCAAATGCTCAAAATGACCGATCAAATCGTTACGTGGTCAAAACTTAGTATGTAAATTTTTCTTATGCCCTTTTTGTTCTGATTGTATCTCTCTCACACACATATACAAATATGTGTATGTGCTTATGCATACATGTATACAACATATACAACACACACACGTACGACTTTCCCATGCTTGATAAGTGGGGTTTATTGGTCCAACATGTCATCACTTAAGAAGAAAAAGCAAAAGTCATATACAATCTTATTCATTTCTCTCTCCCCTTCCAATTCCCTTGTGTTTCCCTTCTCCACCGATTTCATCAACCAGAATTCTCTTTCCCCTTATCCCACTATTTATTCTTCTTTTTCTGAAGTTTTTTCTACTTCTGGCACTTTTAATGATCTTTTATCTACTTTTTTCAAGTAATGTCATCAATTTTTCTAATACATTTAAAATTTAATCTTGGGCATTTCTATTTAGATAACTCTTCTATACTTTCACTGGAAGTTCCTTGATAACTTTCTAACAAGCTTAATGTAAACAAGAATACAATGGAACAGAAATGGTGACCCAAAAAGAAAATATGTAGCCTAGTGGACGGAGGCCAAAACCCTACGTAATTTCTTTCTATCTGTCCAAGTTTGGTGGATAGCATTAGAAAAAATTGGGCGAGCAAGACAACAAAAAAGAATACTCAAAACTCACGAAGAAGAAAGTGGAGGAAAGGATGATTTCTATTCAACTTGACTTGCTCCAAATGGCTAGGATTACATGGCTATTTATAGGAAAAATCTTTCATGTATCTAGCCTGCACTAGATGTAAATATAATAAATAAGTTCACACCTCACATCTTTCAAGGTACATGGATGACACTACTAAACATACTCTAATACATGTACTAAATTAATATTTTAGTTCATGAACTAATGTAAACAAATGAAAAACAAGTTTATTATTTTCACATTTTAACATCCCCTTAAATTTCATCACTCCAAGAGCCTTCCTTAGCTTTTGAAAAAGCTCAATCTTCAACGGCTTGGTGAAAATACTCGTAATTTGGTCTTGTGACTTCATTTGCTCAAGCTCCACAACTTTATTAGATATACAATCTCTAATAAAGTGATACCTAACATCAATATACTTGCTCCTTTCATGAAATACCAAATTCTTTTGGTTGTATCTCTTGGCAACCAATTTTGCTTTGCACCTTTCAACCTTACCCTTGGAATTTTTCTTCAACTTGTATACCCATTTGACACCAATGGTGCTTTTGCCTTTTGGAAGTATGGCTAATTCTCAAGTATCATTCTTCTTGATTGCCTTGATTTCTTCATCCATGGCTTCTCTCCATTTGAAATTTTGGGCAGCATCTTTATAAGTTAAAGTCTCACTATCCACCAACAAACAAAAGTGAGTCAAATCATATAAATATTTTCTTACCACTTCTATATTTTCATACAACTCATGAAGACTTTTAGTTTTCTAAGACACTTCACTTGAAGAACTTGAGCTTAACTTATCTTCTTCTTCAACATGTGCTGGAGGTGTTGAAGGTGATGTAATAGGCTCCGCAACTTTTTCATCATCATCTTCATCAAAGAAAGGACTAAAAGAGTAATCTTGCTTTTTAGTTTTCCATTACTAAGCATCATCTTCATCAAACTCAACATCTCTGCTTATGGTGACCTTGCTTAACTTATAACCTTTAGAACTTTGATCATAGCCAATGAAAACATACCTATCACTTTTATCATCAAGCTTGGACCTCTTATCCAGCACATGTGCATAAGCAATGCTCCCAAAAACTCACAAATGAGCAACTTTTGGCTTGAAAGCACTCCAAGCCTCTTGAGGTGTTTTGTCATGAATACTCTTGGTGTGACACCGATTTGACAAATACACTGCGCATGCAACTGCTTCATCCCAAAACTCCTTTGGCATATATTTGCTCTTCAACATACTCCATGCCATGTTAAAAATAGTCCGGTCCTTTCTTTCCACGATGCCATTTTAATGTGGTGATCTTGGAACAGTCAAAAAGTAACAAATTTTACTATTTTCACAAAAACCCTTGAATGCATTTGAAGTGAACTCTCCGCCATTATCAGACCGCAATGATTTAACTTGATAGCCACTTTGTTTCTCCATCATGCTCTTGAATTTTTTGAAAGTATTAAACACCTCTGATTTCACCTTCAAAAAATACACCAAGTTTTTCTAGAAAAATCATCAATGAAAAGTAAAAAATAATTACTTTTACCAAGTGAAGATGGCTTGATTTGTCCGCACACACCCATGTGAATCAACTCCAATGGGCATCGGGCTCTAGTCAAAGACTCTTTAGGAAGCATTTTCTTGCTTGCTTTACAAAGAGACATCCTTCGCAAAGTAAGCTCGGATGATTAACAGTTGGCAATCCATTCACCATGCTTTCTTTCTTCATCAACCTTAGACTATCAAAATTCACAAAACCAAATCTCATGTGCCAAAGCCAATATGAATATATCTTTGGCACATAAAAGCAAACACCTTGAAACATCATAATGAAGATTCAAGATAAATATTTTATTATTAGCCATAGGAACTTTGGCTAAAAATCTCCCATTTTCATCTCCCATGAACAACTTTTTATCTTTCAAATAAATATCACAATTTTTCTCTAAAAGCTGTCCCAAACTTAAAATACTACTTTTCATCTCCGGTGCATATAAAATATTAGAAATTAATTGGTGACTATTATATTTCAAGCGAATTAAAATCGTACATTTTTCTTTAATTTTAACCCGCGAAGAGTCTCCAAAAGTGATGTTGCCGTCATTCAATTCTTCAAACTCCACAAATAATTTTTTGTTTTCACAAATATGGCTACTTGCACTGGAGTCAAGGAACCATTGATTTCTCTCTATACTTTCTTCTCCTTTGCAAGGGAGAACTAAAATGCCATCTCCATCTTCATTTTTGCTCTCCACAAAATTACTTTTTTTCTCCACATTATTTTACATTCCCATGAAAAATGAAAAAATTTATAACAAGCATAACATTCAATATTAGACTTATCATACCTTCCTTGATTTTGCCTCCATCCTCTACCTCTTCCACGTCCTCTTCCTTGATTAGAGTCTTGGTTCCTATTTTCTTTATTTGGTGGTTGGCTACCACCTCTTCCTTTTCCATCTCGACCTTGTCCACGTCCACTATCTCTTTGTTGCAAGCCACGCCTTTCATCTTTCTCCTTGAAAGAAAGTTTTGTTTGCAACGCTTGTTTAACTGATTCTTCTCTCGGTTTCTTCAACTTTTCTTCATGTGCTTGAAAAGAACCCATGAGTTCGTCATGGTCATGGTATCAAAATCTTTGGACTCTTCAATAGCTACAACAATATAATTAATTTTTGAATCAAGGAGTTTGATAGAATCTAAGGGTCCACCAAACTATATAGAGAATCAGGTTCTCTACTAGTTCCAATAGAAACACACACACACACACAACAGTAAGTAAATAACACAATAGAGTTTTATGTAGAAAACTCCCAGCTCACGGGATTAAAAACCACGACCTACACTCGTAGGATTTCAACTTCACTACTGAGCAACTTCAGATTACAAGCTATTATAACCTAGGAATTAACTTCTTAATCCCTCACTAACTTGTAATAATTCTATTACAAGCCCCTTTGTAATCGCTTTATTACAAAGCTTACAACTCGACTAACTCTAGCCAAGACAAAAACACAAGGTTTATGATTTTACAAAAGGTTTCCTACACAATGCTTCTAACTAAGCTAAGTAGGAATTACAAGTAAATCACTTAAACAAAGGTGCAACACAACTAAGGACATATAATGACTCAATGCAGAAAACTGGTCCTTCCTTGTGTTGGTCTTTATTCTTGATGTCTTGAATGTCACTTGCAAGTTGGCAACACATTTGCGAGAAATCTTGATGAATTCTGGAATGTGCAAGTGTGATGTTTTGCCTTTGCTTCATGTTAATATTACATAGGTGACATCACTTGATGATGTAAGCATGTTTGGTACAAAGGCATTTCCCATAAAGTGACTGCTGTACTGGTTGCAATATTGCGTGTGTACAGAGAAACAGTTGCAGCGACTTTACAGCTTTGGGGTTTGACTGGTACAGTTAGCAAGTGAAGTGATGACCATATGTTCCCTTTGTTGTTTCTTTGACTTTGAATGTTGGAACATAAGACTTGTCGATCTCGAACACTTCTAGGATGTAGAGAAGGTTCCTCATTTGGTTCTTAACATTAAGTTTGTTAGATAATTAAAACATAACAGGACATATAACTTATCAGGGTCGTAGTAATTTTGCAACGACCCTATCATCACTCAAGTCTTCACCATATCTCTTCATTTGATTAACGATAGCCAAAACTCTTGAATATTATCCGAAACGAATTTGGATTCCTTCATATGCAATGATTCAAACTCTCCTCTTAAGGTGTATAGACGAACTCTTTTCACTTTATCCAAACCATTAAAGGATGTTTGAAGAATCTCTCATGCTTGTTTTGAGGTGGTTGCATTTGCAAGCTTCTCAAACATCTTGTCATCCAAACCTTGATGGATGAGAATGAGCGTCTTTTGATCTTTCTTTTTAAAGGCAGCATCATCTTCTGCTCCATCCTCTCCGACTTACACTGGTTTCCAAATATCATAGGCACCAAGCAAAGCCTTCATCCGGATACACCAATTTCCTTAGTTCTCTTTTGTGAATATATGAACTTGAAATGGAGTTCCATTACTATTTGTCATTTTCTCTCCAAATTTGATTGTGTCTCAAACACATAGGCTCTAATATCACAATGTTAAAAAAATTTGGGAGAACAAGACAACACAAAAGAACACTCAAAACTCACAAAGAAGAAAGTGGAGAGAAGGATGATTTCTATTCGACTTGACTTGCTCCAAATGGCTATGGATATATGGCTATTTATAGGAGAAATCTTTCATTTATCTAGCCTACACTACATGTAAACATAATAATTAATTCCACACCTCACATCTTTCAAGGTATATGGATGATACTACTAGACATTGTATTTTCCAAAGTACATCAATGAGTTATACTCTAATACATGTACTAAATTAATATTCTAGTTCATGAACTAATGTAAACAAATGTAAAACAATTTTATTATTTTCACATTTCAACAGATAGAATCGATACTTGTACTGATAGATAGTAGCAGGCATCCTGTGAAATTAGTCGAAATGCGCGAATAAAAGGTAGTCCAAACACCGTGGTTATAGAAGTGCACCAAGAATCTTCAATGACTCACGAGCACACGCAAAAAATTCAGCTGACGGGATAGAGCACAACCAACCTTCAAAACATTCAAATAATTTAAGTTTTCGCAATTTCCATGAACTCTATCAACAAACAAATACATAGACACCCTAAAAATATATTACCATTTATCAGATTCAATTGAGACACACTTTAGGTCAACGAATTCCGACCCCCCCAAAAAATCCATATGGCAAGAATTTTGTCCAGCATGTTCCCGTTCACCAATAGGATTAAAAACATAGACACTTGAAAAAAATATCTAAGAAGAAAATTTAAAAACATGAGAACCTCCATTTTATATACCAAGGAGCACTAATGGAGAAAAAGAAATGAAAAGGGAGGAAGATTAAAGTTTGGGAAAGAAGTAAGAAAATCAAGTGAATGGATTTTGGCGTTAGCATAGTCCACTAATGGGAAGACGGGAGAGAAAGAAATAGGGTGTCTATGTAACAAAGCATCACACAACTATGAGTCATAATGTAAACTTTCTTCCATTGAAGACCTTAGGGGTTGTTTGGGTACCGAAATAAGGATAATAATTTCCAGATAGAATTTGGAATAGTATTAATTCCATGTTTAATTATGGATATTAGTTAATATCGGTACAAGTTTATATCAAAATGATGGTACTAGATATTTCATATAGAAGGTTGGATAGCTAATTTCATAAGATATTACAGCTTATAGAATATCTTTGTTTATCCCACAATTGTACCAAAGGATATTGTATTGGGTCAAATACAATCGATTGCTCGAGAAGAGTTGAGCCCGAACACAATGCAAGACCGAGTTACCTCGATCCGATGTCAACAAGTCGAGCACGAAATTGGAGCAACCGAAATGGGGTGACCGCCATTGGTCGACGAAAGCACATCTCGTAACAAAAGATCAGTTTCGATCGGATATTTCGTGGATTCCTGATATCTCGGCGGGAGCGAATATCTCAACTGTCGTAGACGTTAAGCCACTACTTTAGGGATGTTCCATCCCGTAATTAAAGGGATTTTATCTTGTAATTAGGATTTTACCATATTAAGGAGTCTTTATTTTACCTATAAGAAGGGAATCTACCTTCATTGTAAGACACAATAGACACAAGTGAAAATACTAAGAACTGCTACTGTTTATTATCGAAATCAGTCATCTTTATTGTGCTTCATTATCAGTGATCCAATTACTGCGGTTTGATTATTCCTTTCCAATTATTAGCCAATATATTTTACATTGTATTGAACTAATTCACACATCCTTAGCACTACGAACAAATTCAACTGTTACTCGGATTTAAGGGTAAACAGTTTGGCGCCCACCGTGGGGATAAGGATATTAGCGAATTTTTTGATACAATTATCTGTTACACACTATTTTACACTTGCTCTTTGCAGAACTTCCTGTTTTTCAGATTACAGCATAATCATGTCACATTCACTCCCCGTCAACAGCGAGTTTAACCACCAAGGCCAAAACAACGTTATGCCTGGACCCGAGGTCCCGATCGACGCCAACTCCCAAATAGCAGTCAACGTAGATCAGACCCCTGGCCCATCAAACAACGTTCGGGGGGGAAATCATTCAGGGATTCAACATAGTGGAGAAAATGAAATCAGCCTCAAAGTAATATTTGATATGCTACAAGCCCAGCAAGCGGCCATAGCCCAATTATAAAATCGCGATTGGAACCCGTGCGGGGCCGAAACCATTTCTTCTCGAGGGGCAGCCCGACAAAATGAGTGGATCACAGCGCAACCGGATGAGAGCGGTTCAGGAATCAACTCCGGGATAATCAAAATGCTCGAGGAGTTGACCAAACGGGTCGAAACGGGTGAAAAAAGAATTGAGGCAAACGACAAGAAGGTTAAAACATATAATTCAAGGGTTGACCAGATACCTGGGGCTCCTCCGGTGCTGAAGGGTTTGGACTCGAAAAAGTTTGTGCAAAAACCTTTCCCGTCCAGCGCCGCTCCAAAGCCGATTCCAAAAAAGTTCCGCATGCCCGAAATACCTAAATATAACGGGACTTCAGATCCGAATGAGCACGTGACGGCTTACTTTTGTTCTATAAAAGGAAACGACCTCGAAGACGATGAAATCGAGTTCGTCCTCCTGAAAAAATTCGGAGAGACCCTTTCCAAGGGAGCAATGACGTGGTATCATAATTTGCCACCAAATTCCATTGATTCCTTTGCCATGCTCGCCGATACCTTCGTCAAAGCCCATGCGGGCGCCATCAAGATCGAAACGAGAAAATCAGATCTATTCAAAGTTAGACAACGCGACAACAAAATGCTAAGGGAATTCGTGTCTCGCTTTTAAATGGAGCGAATGGACCTGCCACCGGTTACAGATGATTGGGCCGTGCAAGCCTTTACTCAAGGGCTCAACGCCAGAAGTTCTGCGGCATCTCAGCAACTCAAACAGAGCTCTATCGAGTATCCAGCCATCACTTGGGCAGACATTCACAACCGATATCAGTCGAAGATCAGGATAGAAGATGATCAGATCGGGGTTTCATCGGGCTCTTCCTACCCGGTCAGAACTTTTGATCGATCTCTAAGGGATAACTATCGAGAACCAAGGGCGAATCGAGATAGACATCGGCCGTACCCAGAAGATCGAAGGATAGTCCCGAGGGGGCACAAATCCCCAAGACAGGAAAGCAGGAACGACCTCAACCAAAGGAACAGGAGACCGTTACCGAAAAACAACTTCGAGAGAACCGGTAACCGCCAAGAAGCACCTCGTTTGTCCGAGTATAATTTTAATGTCGATTCGGCGACTCTTGTTTCAGCAATCGGCCGCATCAAAGACACCAAGTGGCCAAGACCGTTACAAACGGACCCTGCCAAGAGGGACCCCAACCTTATATGCAAATATCATGGCACTCACGGGCACAGAACGGAAGATTGTCGGCAGCTGAGAGAAAAAGTAGCCCGGCTGCTCGAAAACGGGCATCTTAGGGAATTTCCGAGCGATCGAGCAAAAAACCACTACGAAAATAGGAACAGACCAGCAAATCAAGAAGAGCCGCGACACACAATCAATATGATAATCGGGGGAGCAGATGCGCCTCAAGTACCGGTGTTGAAACGCATCAAAATATCTATTACCCGGGAAAAACGCACTCGGGACTATGCAACCGAAGGAACTTTGTGTTTTAGAGACGGAGATATCGAAGGTCTGATGCAACCTCATAATGATGCACTGGTGATCTCGATGCTAGTACGCGATACCCGAGTAAAGCGCGTACTTATCGACCCTGGGAGCTCGGCCAACATAATTCGATCTTGGGTCGTTGAGCAACTAGGTCTGTCAAATCAGATTATCTCCGAGGTCCGGGTCCTTAACGGTTTCAACATGGCTTCAGAAACAACCAAGGGTGAGATAACGCTGACGGTGAATGTCGCTCTGACTATCAGGGCAACAAAATTTTGCGTAATCGAAGGCGATATAAGGTATAATGCCTTGTTTGGGAGGCCTTGGATACATGATATCAAAGCCGTACCCTCGACCTTACATCAGATGTTGAAGTTTCCATCGGCCGAGGGAGTCATCACCGTCTACGGGGAACAACATGCGGCAAGGGAAATGTACGTAGTAGAGGAAGCGGCACCGAAATCTGCCGTTCCCCCACAGAAGGCAAAATAGCAATCAGAGAAGCCGCCTTCAACTAACGGGGGTCAACAAGATCAGCTGAACGAAGATAACTACGGGGTGCCCTGATCGTTTATTGCTTCGGATGAGTCCGACGCAACCAAATCTATGGTTGAGGAGCTCGAACAAATCCCGATCCGCAGCGACGCGCCCGATCAAAAGGTATACCTGGGCTCGGGCTTAAATTCCGAGCTCAGGTCCAAATTACTTACTTTCCTTTCAGCTAATGAAAATTCCTTTGCTTGGTCCCATTTAGACATGACAGGAATACCACCGTAAATTGCAACGCACAAGCTGAGTGTCGACCCAAAATTTCGGCCGATCAAACAAAAAAGGAGACCTCAGTCCGAGGTTAAGCAGGCCTTCATCAAGGACGAGTCCCTGCGAGCAGAGGACCATTTAATTCATTTGCAGGAAACGTTTGATGTTCTGAAGAAATACAACATTAAATTGAATCCGAAAAAATGTGCTTTCGGAGTGGGCTCTGGGAAGTTCCTTGGGTTTATGGTCTCCAACCGGGGAATAGAAATCAACCCGGATAAAATTAAGGCCATCGAGGACATAACGGCCGTTGACAGCGTCAAGGCCGTAAGAAATTGACAGGCCGGATTGCAGCTTTGAGTCGATTTATATCGAGATTGTCGGACAGGAGCCATCGATTCTTCAATTTACTAAAAAAGAAGAATGAATTCTCATGGGG